>CAKNXH010054749.1:1011-27337 GCA_932178445.1 Andricus quercusramuli | reverse complement strand
TCTTCGATTCTCTTCGATTCTCGACGATTCTCACCAACTCTGAATAGATTCTCTTCACTCATATCAACTCAGACTCAAGATTACGTACTCTTCGAAAATCATGAACTCTTTCACTCATTTCAACTCAGTGAATAGCCCCTCGAGCCAATATCAATTTTCCAAGAAATATTAATCAAGGGTCCCAAAACCCTCTTATCAGTTGACATGGTGTCCCTGCGCATGCGCTCTTCCGTTGGGTGGAAAATTTAAATTAATATTTAAATTAATATGATTAAGAAAAGTTCAAAATTTTTGTAGGGAATCATTTTGGTGCTTTTGATAAGATGACTAATATAATAAAATACTGTATTTGAGATCTCCCTCAAAGCAATAGGATATCTCGGGATATCCCATTCAATCCCATTTATATTCCGGGTTGTCCAGAGATAACCCGCCGGATATC
Source organism: Andricus quercusramuli (assembly GCA_932178445.1). NCBI lineage: Eukaryota > Metazoa > Arthropoda > Insecta > Hymenoptera > Cynipidae > Andricus > Andricus quercusramuli. The sequence continues at coordinate 26,895 of CAKNXH010054749.1, read as the reverse complement.
CAGGATGTCTGTGGGTTGTTTCTGGGATGTTCAAATGTCACAAGTAGGATATCAACATTTTTATATATCCCACGTGGAACATTTGAATATCCCAGGATCGTCCCATAGACATCCCGGATATCCAAATTTCCGCCTTGCAGGATATCCCCACAGGTTATCCCTAGGATAACCCGGGACATACGCGGCATAAAATGGGATATCCTATTGCTGTGACAGCTAGGCCTCAATCTTCAGTGGGTATATCTCCTTCGCCCTCTTTTTTAGTAGTTTGCGTATAAAATATTGGATCAGTAAACACTTTCTTTTATATTTTTAAATATTTTTATTTTAAAATATAAATTTTTAGATTCTTAATTGATTTTTAAATCTTACAAGAGGTATCATTGTAAGGGAATGTTATCCAAAATGAGAAATAATAAAAAGCCTTTATAAAAAAAGGCCTTTTACAAAACAAATTTTGAGTAGTACAAAAAGTTATACAAAATCTGAATAATACATTTAATAACCGAAATATCCTTTTGTCTTTACCAGGAAAATTTATAAGCAAATTTTTTTCAAAATTCAGACACTGAAAATTTTTTGACATTACTAACTAAAAAAATTGTTTAGTATTTAAATGAAGTACAAATAAAAAAAAAATATTTTTCATTTACCAATTTCCTAAACTGTTTAGTGGTAAGAATTTTCAATTTTTTAAACCTGGCTGCCGTGAATTTTGTAGTGTCAAAAATTGTTTTTAATAGTTTTCAGTCTTCAAAAGCGAATTAAAAAAAAACTAAAGTTCTTCAAATTTTACAGTTTTTGAAACTTTCAATTTGGAAGTTTTATTATGTATTCAACAGTTTGCAAATTAAAAATTTTATTATAAGCTAAGTATAAGTTATATTATAAGCTCTCATTTTTTCAACGCAATAATTTCTTTTTACAATCGCAAAGAATAGGTAACAAAATACTTGAAATATTAGTACTCTTTAGATTTTACCAAGATAAAAATAATTTTCCATTCGCAACGTTCTTTAAAAATAATTCTGCAAAAGTTTTTGGTTCAATACTGTGTATTTTCCAGAGAAATTATAGACATCCTGGATATCCGACGGGTTATCCCTGGGACAACCCGGGATATAAATGGGATTGAATGCTTTGAGGGAGATCTCAAATACAATATTTTATTATATTAGTCGTCTTATAAAAATCACCAAAAATGCTCTACAAAAAATACCACCTTCTAATTTTCCGGTAGATTTCATAGAGGACAATTTTCCTACCCATAGTCAGGAATGAAAACCTCGAGATCTCTAAAATTTCAAATACTCCCACTAAAATGTTTTTTTTTTTCAAACCGGTAAAATACATCTCGTCATATCGTCATTAATAAACAACATATTCAAGAGGCGAATGATTTTGTGACTTAAAGTTGTTGGAAGTTCATTCGTAGCGATAATAGCAAAGTATAATGTAATTCAAATTTCGCTTTTTTTATTTTGCGCCCCCTAACTGCGGTGGTTATAACCACCCATGGTTTCACTGGTGCAACTATAATTGCATTTTAAATGATTAATTTGTTCATTAGTGGGGTGAATGGTCGAAATTTTTTGTGAATATATTTTTCTGAAATAAAACAGATACTGGAAATATTTTTCAAATTTTCTGTAGGGATCATATTGAATGTAAGTTTTCTGGAAGTAGTTACGGAGGGCCTTTTTGTATAAATTAGTATTATTATTATTTATTATTTGTTTCGAACTAAGAAGTCAAAGAAAAGCTAAACATTTCAGAAAAACCTGTATCTTTCTATCATTACTCTAAGGCAAGACAGTTATAAACAATAATACATTATTTAAACAATTATGTTTGTTACACTGAATTATTATTTTACTGAGTAAAAAGTGCACAAAAAGTTGAAACTTTCAGAAAAAACCGCAACTATCTAGCATTAATAATGGAAAAGATAGTTATAAACATTAATAATTTGTTCAAACCTACAAAGATTCATCCACCAAGAAGATTAATTAAAGGACGCATGTGTAACTGCTTCTACTTTAAGCGACTTCCGTTTCCTTTTTCTTTCACTTTTCTTGTACCTCCATTTTGCCATTTTTTGCATCCATTCTTTCATTCTTTCTCATTCGCTCCCCTAGCACCCTCTAACTCCTTCATCAACTCTTCCCCCAAACCATCCTCCCTTAGAATCCTTACCACATTCTCTTGCCAGCTTCCTTTATCCCCCGTTCTTCTCCTACATCCTTCCCATACATGCTCCCATGTTTCCTCTTCCCATTCACAGATTCTGCACTTCCTGTTCTCTTTCTCTTCACAATACATACCTGCCCTTACCTCGTTTCCCAATCTAAATCTTGCTATTCTGGTCCATCTTTTCTCTCCCCATCCCTTTTCTAAATACTTTGGTACTCCTTCCTTTTTTATCATCTTATACCATTTATTAGATTTTGATTCCTCAATGATCCCTCATCTTTCTATTAATTGTCTTTCCCTCTCCCTTTTCTCTACTTCTTCATAGTTGACTCCAGTTCCGTCTTCTATATCTCTAGCCTTAAAGAAATCCCTCTTCTTTTCCCATCTCGCTAATTCCATCGCCCTCCCTCTTCTTTCTTCTACCTCCATCAAACACTTATTCCCAACTCCCCTACCTTTCCCTTCCCCAGCTTCGTCTCAAAATTCCATGCCCTCTTTCCTGCTCTCGTACTTAATTTATCGCTTTGCGCTTCTTCTCTTACCATATATCCCGGCATCCTCCAGTATACCCCTAGCGTCCACCTGATATACCTTTCTTGTAAACTCTCAATCTGTTTCCTTTTCTTTCCATCCCCATATCTCTGCTCCATAACCTGATACCGGCCATACCAGCGTATCAGATAACCACATTCTCCTTCTCCAATTTTTTTAAAACCTTTTTCCTATTCCCTAGATCTGTTTCATTACCCCTGCTGCTTTTTTATCTTTTCTCTCATTTGAGCTCTATGCTCTCTATTTGCTTGCAAGTTATGTTCCAAATACTTAAACTCTTTTACTTCTTTTAATTTTATTCCCTTCCATCTCCCCTTCTATTCTTTCTTTCTTCCCCCTCCTTTTCTACACCTCATTATCTTTGTCTTTTCTACATTTAAATTCAACTTTTTTCCATCTGAGTATTTCTCTAATCCTGTAAGTTAACCCACCATCCCTTGTTCATCCTCTGCCATTAACACTATATCGTCTGCGTATGCCAGTGTATATATCTTTTCGTTCCCTATCCTAACTCCTCCCCACCCTTTTCTCTTCATTTCTTCTTCCAAGTCTGATATTAATATATTAAATAAAAGTGGGTTTAGAGGATATCCTTGTCTTAATCCTCTCACCAACCAGAAACTATCTCCTACTTGCTCACCTACCTTCACCTTGCCTTTTGTCTCTCTAAAAATTTCCGATACTCTCTTTGTTAATCCCTCTCATATTACCTTTATCACCATACATTTTTCTATCTCGCCTCGGTCTAATGAGTCAAACGCCACCTTCAAGTCCACGAACATTGCTATCATTGCCCCTTTCTCCCTTTTAATCCTCTTATTTACTAAATAGTTCAGAAAATATATATTGTTCATCACTCCTATCCCTTTTTTAAACCCTGTCTGATTCGTTGGCTCTATCTTTTTCTCCACAACTTCTTCTTTTAAACTCTCCGATAAAACAGTCACATATACTTTATACAGTGTTGGCATTAGTGTGAATCTATAATCTTTAACCTCCTCCCCTTTGCCTTTCTTCACTATTGGTATCACTACTCCTTCTTTCCATAACTCTGGCCAACCCTCTCCTCTCCATACTCTATTGCACACTATCCATGCTCATTCCTTCAATTCTGTCCCCTCATATTTCCATACTTCATTTGGAGTCTCATCTATACCAGGTGCCTTTCCATCTTTCATCATCCCTAATACCTTGACTATTTCCTCCCTTGTAATGTCCTTCTCCTCATATGTTTCCCTACCATCTTTTCCTCCGTTCGTAACTTTCCTCTCTACCCCTCCTAGTAACTCCATAAAATATTTTTTCCATACTAGCATCTCAATATTCTGGTTTACTCTTTTCCTTCTTCTTCTCTCTCTATTTACCACCTTCCAAACCTCTTCTTCCGTCCTAACCTTCTTCGTTTCTTCTTCAAACCATTTATTTTCCTCTATTTTTTATCACAGAACTCAGTAAACTCCTTTTTTCTCCTATATTCTTCTCCACTACTTGTCTCTTTTCTCCTTTTTCTTAATTCCCTTTTCACTTCCTTCTTCTTCTGTTTACAATTCTTATCCCATGCACTTCTATCCCCTCCTTTACTAACTTCTTTTTCGCTTGTGCACTCTAATACTCCTTTTATTTCTCCAATCATCATTTCCATTTCCTCGTTTACATTTCCTTCGCCCATTTTGATATTCCTGGCTTTTTCTTCCAAGTGTTCTTTATATTCTATCGACCAATCCCCTCTTCTTGCTCTTTTTACTTTTGCTTCCTTTTCAGACTTATTGTTATTACTCATTTTTCCCTCTACTGTCACTATTATGGGAATGTGATCCGAATCTATATAGTTCCCTACCTCTAGTTTCTTAACCTTCTCTCTTACCTCGTCGTCTACTACCACATAATCAATTACCGTTCCCCTCTTTCCTGCTGATCGCGTAGATTCCCCTTCCTCATTCTCCTCTGTACTTCCGTTTAGGATAAACCATCCCATCTCCCCTAGGCTCTTTCACAATTTCTTTCCCTCCCCATTCAGTATCTTGTCTTTGGATTTTTTTCCTCGCTCTCCATCCCGTTCCCTTCCTCCTCTATCTCCTGTTCTCGCATTAAAATCTCCTCCTATGATAAGCCTAATCTCTTGCTTATTTTCTTCCCTCTGTTCTCTCGTCTCCTCTGATTTCTCTTGCATATCACCGTTCACATAAACCCCCACTATTTTCGACCTCTCTCCTCCCATAGTTGTCTCTTCTACTATTAATCCTTCTTTATGTTCCTTCAATTCTTTTTATCATTCTCAGTTATACATTCGTTCCTTACTCCCATCACCATTCCTCCCATTGCTCTGCCTTTTTTATTCTTCCCCTTTGCATTTTTAACCTGCCATTTGTAACCTCTTGATAATCTTTTCCTTACTCTTTCCCATCCCTTTTCATCTAGCCACGTCTCCATCATTACTGCTACATTCCACTGTGTCAAATTTCTCATAAACTCCCTATCCTTTCTTTCTAAGCCTGCTATATTCCAGTAGCATATCCTATAATCTTCCCTACTTTTGTTTCTCTTTTCTTTTTGTTTCCTACTGTTTCTTAATTCTTTATCTTCCGTTCCTTCCTCTCCTAGTTTCCAGACACCTGATTTTTTACTAGCTCTTCCCTGTCCACGTCCCAATTCCACCATATACTTTCTATCTGTATTCTCCCATACTTAACCCATGTTCTTCTTCCCTTTTTTCTCTCCTCTTCCGCTATTTTCCTTAACTTATACTGCATCTTCCTTTCTACACATTTCAAATCGTCCTCTATCCCTTCCGTGCTTCCACATAACACCCTCTTCTTTGTCATAACACCCATTTCTTTAGTTTCACGAGTACCATTCTCTCCCCTCTTCGCTCTTCCCTTCCTGCACTTCGCACTTTCTCTATCTCTACCTTAGCATCAATCCTTTTTAGTACTTCGTCCCATCCTTCCATCAGCTCCTTCCCCTCTAATTTTAGACCATTTATCACTACGTTTCTTTTTCTTTCTTCTCTCTTTCCTTTCTATTCCTTGTTCTATTTTTCTCAACCTTTCCATCTTCTTATTCACACCCTCACCACTTCAAAACTCACGGTTTGAGCTCTCTTTTTTTTTTATTCTATCTTCCAACTCATCTACCTTTTTATTAGGCTCTTCCTTCTTTTCTAGTCTTTGCTCCAACGTCTGCATCCTTTTCTCTAGCTTTTCCCTAGCTTTTCCCTGACTTCTTCCCATTTCCTCATTTCTTTCCTAAGTTCGGCCATTTCCCGCCTCATTTCTTTCCTTATTTCCTCTACACTTTCCTCCTGCTTTTCTTCACACATCCCCATTACTTCTATCATAGTTTCGCGCGTTTCTTTCCATCTTTCCTTTACCATCTTTGCTGCTTTCCCTCTACCCTCTCTTCCTTTTGATGAATGCCTCAATCGATCCTACGCTCTTCGCCCTCAATCCATCCTTTTCTACCGTTTTCCTATACTTTCCCCTTGCCTTCCTTTCTTTGTTCTCCCCTTTCGTGTACTGAAAACTTCGTGGTCTAAATACCTGCTTTCCTTGCTGGTACTCGCTCCGCTAGCCATGCATCCAATTCGAACGATCCCGCCTTCTATCGTTCTATGTCTGTCTCTATCTATCGTCGCGTCTACCTGCCTTGCCTTTCTCCTTCTCTACCCTGCCCTGCTACGACTAAGGTACTATATGAGGTTCATTATGCAAAACTAATCGTAGGTGGCAGCACCGAGCCGAGTACTAGACCCTCTGTCAATGAGAGACAAAAAAAATACAGTGCTTAGTGTACGGTTGCTTATAATCAAATATATAAGGGTAAATAATCTTTAAATATGTGTTCAGTGCTTATATACGAAGGTAATTCATACTTTTAGTGAAAATTATACATACAATGGGATATATGGTGAACTATAGTAAACCTAACCTCACTTTGCATGTGACAGTCAGAAAAGGATTTATCAGCCTTTTACGAATGCTATGCGATAAATATTGATAAGAAAGTTTGAAAAATATATTTTTCTATCTTTACAAGGTATAAATGGCACTTTATACTTTTTAACAAAATTTCTTTTCTTAAAATTCGTATCTCATCGACAGAGGGTCTAGTACTCGGCTCGGTGCTGCCACCTGAGATTAGTTTTGCATAATGAACCTCATTAGATGGGAATATGCAAGTTGTCATCTTGATTCCCCGCGAAATTCAAAATCCGTCTTCTTTATTTGCGTGGTTAACATGAGTTCTCTAAAAAAAGGGTACCTAACCTTACTTTCTTCTGGATCTTATTTCACATTAACATACCAAAAAAATGCTCACAGGTAATTTCATGACATATAATCATAAGCTTCAGACCCCAGATATTTCAATTATATTGTTTTAGTGATAAATATGAGTGCTTGCTTCACATAATTTTAAATACAATTCGGTTCCATTTATTTATAGTGGAACACGATAAAGTTTAAATCCATCTTCGCTTCTGTTTTTACATAACGGAGTACAACAGTAGATCATTTTTATTATATTCTAAACTTAATTTTAACTAAAATACACGACATGCTTATCGCATTGTTTCCCGCAAACTGTCCAGGAACCAATATGGCGGTTGAATATTCCTGTCTTATATAGTAGCCTACTTCGACCAACCTGGTCCTCCCACCCTGTCACAAACCTCAAACCCACCTAACCTCAACTTCCACAAAAATCTGTCTTGATGCCCAAAAATATCCTCACCCCCTTGTCAATCTTTCAATCTCTAAATCAATCGCTCACAAACGAACCCTTCCATACACATCCATAATCCACTCTCCTCAAATTTCACCACAATTATCCGAAAAACTCAGCATCAAAATTTCACCGCTACCACACACTTTCACGCGGGAAACGGCAGGCCTCAACTTGTAACTGTGTAGTTGAATTTCCAACCGAAAAAGATGAATTCTCAACGAAACATGTAATAGTAGATATTTCAACCAAAAAATATTTTTATTTTAAATCAAGAAGATTTAAATTGGAGCAAAAAAGTCCAAAGAAGAATTTTTAACCAAGAGTGGAATGGTTACATTTTCAGTTAAAAAAAAATAAAATTTCAACAAAAACAAACTAGTTTTCAACATAATAGTTAAACGTTGAAACCAGCAGATGAAGTTTTAACAAAATAATTGAATTGTCAACCCAAAAAGATGAATACAGTGGCGGACTGGCCATAGGTTGGGATACGGGAAATCCCGCCGGCGCCCACCCTATCAGGCGCCCCCCTAAGGCATGTAGACGCCCTCTAAGATAATTTTTTTTAAACAATGTAAATATTCTTAATACTAAACAAGAGAAAGCAGAAGGAATTTAATTAAAATGGTTTTCCATAAACATATTGTACTCCATAAGCTAGTTAATCATCAACACATAACATCGTACATGAATTCCAAATTATACTTCCAAAGCAAATACAAATTTTTTGAGGATTAATTTGTTTGTCCTTACAGGATTCGTAGCTATGCAAACAAAAATTGTATTCTCTTCCATCTAACAGATTTGTTCTCATTATATAAAGCGTCAGCAATGTAATGATTATCTGCGTTTATAAAACTATAAATAGTACAAAATTATTTCGTAAAACTTTAAACGTTGCAACATATTATTATGTAAACAAAAGGATTTAAAATCCTTTTTCTATAAATGAATAGGTCAATCCGAGTTCGGATTTATTCGTATTCATTTGGATTGAATTTTTGGTTCGGATTGAACCGGATTGAGTCGGATTCATTTGTTCAAATTATAGGAAAGTTTATTGAGCTAAAAATAATTACGGACGAATGTAGACGATGAATTAAATACATTTTTCAATGTTTTGACGAAAAGAAATAAGCACATCCCAAATCAGCTGATTTCTCTCAAAGTTATGTATGCATGAGTTTCGGGTGTTTCCTGCTTTGTCTCGCTTCTCAAACAAACTGATATTTTCGTGCACATAAGGTAAGTGTTTTTGACAGTTGTTAACATAATAAATTATCATGAACAATCATGTTGATTATTATTGTACAGAAGCAACTGTAGAGGTTATGTTTGGGGTTATGCCGGCTACGCTTTCGTAAAGACGTGCCGTAAGTCTTATAAAGGCTGTTGATTGCAAAAGCATAATATTTTTATGTTAACAAATACTAATTACACTTACCTTCTGTGCAAAAACAAATATTATTTTGTTGAAAGAGCGATACAAATCAGGGAACATCCGAAACGTATGTAAACAGAACTTGGAGAGAAATCATATGATTTGGCATGGGCTTGTTTCTTTTCATCAAAACACTTAAAAATTTATTTAACTCATCGCTGTTATTCCTCCATAATTATTTTTAGCTCAATACACTTGCCTCTAATTTTAAAAACATAAAGGTTTCTATTAAAAAAAAAGCGAGCATTTGAAATATACAATTTGAATTGTATTCAGTTTTACCTGCTCAAAAACGAATTCGTGTCCACAGGCTGAATGCGTGGCCTAAAGCCAAATCGCTAGAAGGCTCACCGAGAAACCCGGAGTTTTTTCTCCGTGTAGGTGTATATAGGGTTTTTGGGATAGCTGATTACGAATACATTGTTAGATTTTCAAAAGTTCAAGATGGCGGACCAAATGGTGAAATCAATGCTGATTGTGGTAAAAATTAGTATATAAAGATTTTTGGGGTTGTTGATTACATAACCATAATCACATATCCAAAATTCAAGATAGCGGATCAATAATGGTGACCAAAATAAAGTAATTAAATGCTAGTCCCTGTGGATATTTGTATTCTGTGGTTTCTAGGACTGCTGATTACGAATATGTTGTCAGTCTTAAAAATGAAGAATTTGCGAGTGGGATTTTCTTGAAATGTTCGATTTTTTGGCATCCCTGGAAAACGCAGATAGTGAGGTCATCCAACGTATGTACTAATTGTTCGTATTTATTCATGACTTCTTCCATTTCAGTTTTAGTTATCATGCGGGGAAAATTGTAATAATGTTTAACAAACCATTTGAAAGACGTAAATCAGTGTAGCGATAGCTCAAGAGATTAATTCAATGTTATTGAAAAAGTCCTTTGCTAAGACGACGATTCAATTAATTGATGTTACACTGAACAATGAAAGTTTTTCTACAGTAACAGGTACATATTAAACATAAAATCATTTATTTAAAAAATCGTTATTGTGAATGTTTTGTTTTAAACTTAAATATGATGTGTTATATAACTAATCAGTTACAACTAGCATAACAGAAATCTCAAAACTAGTTCATTGACTCATTTTATATTTGTATGTATTTCATGGCGCATGAGAAAGCTAAGCCAAATAAAAAACGTTCATGCAAAAGATTTTATCTGTAGCTTGCATATTTCATGGAACGCAAAATCTTAGTTCTGAGAGTTGAAATATTGAGTCCATGGAATCAAGCCCTTCAAGAAATTCCCAGGCTTCATTATTAAAAATTATTAGAACTGACAGCATATTCATTATCTGCGGTTCTAAAAACCACAGAATACAAATATCCACAGGGACTAGCATATAATTACTCCATTTAGGCCACCATTGTAGATCCGCCATTTTAAATTTTGGAAATCTGATAACGGGTATGTAATCAGAGACCCCAAATACCTTCATATACTAATTTTTACCACAATCAGCATTAATTTCACCAAATTGGTCCGCCATATTGGATCCGCCATCTTGAATTTTGGGAATCTAACAATGTATTCGTAAACGCCCCCGATCGCCGATTTTGGGTCTGAGCTTAAAATACCCCTTCCAAGCACACCGTGCTTGTAAAATCCTAGCTTTACGAGTTGGACCCCTTTCCTCTGCGCACGTCACATATAAGGGTCAGTACACGTCAGAAATGTCAGGATCTGCAGGTAGTTGTTGGATTTCAATAAAACTTCCTAAACATTTTAATGCTGTATAAGAGAAATTTCGGTCCCAGACGATTTTTTAAAATTTTCAAAATTGCGGAAGTTACGTCATGTTGAATTATGTGGTTACATTTTTTTGAATTATCGATATTTCTGGAAATGATGATTGAATTTTGATCAAACTTAGCCATGTTGGAGAGAAAAAAGTGGAAGTTCTTTTTTTCAGTATTATACCACTTTTTCACCGCATATATATGGGCATATCCACGTAAAGTGTAATTTTCTCTAAAAAAAAAAGTCAAAAACAAATCTTAAGGCACACATTTCAAACTTTTTTCCTACGTTCTACATACACGTAGAAACGCATTTTTTTGTCAATATATTTGCGTATGCGCGCAGTTAACACAAAATATTAATATTAATAAATCCATAAAATCAATTTACTGAATGATATTTTATGAATGGAAGGTGAAAGAGGGTTGTTTCTTCTTTTTTAAGCTCAGGATACTTTCCAGTAGTGTGTAAATTACCATCTTCTTGATTTAGAATATACTGGGTGTTTTTTTCAACTTGAGACATTTAAATACACCAGATACTCGAGAGATGAACACTCTCGGGGGTTGCCTGAAAATTGCCTGAAAATAGTGCGTTCAGCAGAACGTAAACAGGCAGGGCCGCCTGGACTGTTTCCATGATATTGCGCAATCTACTTGACTGAGTAGTAGTGAATGCGTCCCTTCATAGGCGGAGTCGCAACCGTCTCTCGCCCTGCCCCCTGAGAAACTGTGGGGACCAGCAATTCTAGGAATTCATATAACGCGTTCGATCGCCCGTTCAAATAGTAAAAATTAGCGGACTCTAGAAATGTTATTCCTCGCTGGCTTCTAAAAAGAAAAAAAAGGTTATCGAAGTAGATGCCGATGGATGCAGAAGTGTGTGCATTTTGTAGTGTTTCGTGGGGGCCCCCCAAATGTGGGGGGCCCCGGGCCGCGGCCCCGACGGCCCTATTGTAAAGACGGCCCTGCATAACCTACATAAAAATTTATCGCGGAATCACGGAGCACAGTGGGGAAAAAGTACTTTTTTTGGTTCAAAATACGATTCCTGCTGAATCTGTGGACCGATTTTTTGAGTTTAGTCCTCTGGCTTCTTACAAATAGAGTACAAAGTTTCGCAATCAACTTAATTTGATAGTGAAACTTTACTAGAAGATTATCCAATAGCGAGCAATAAACAAAAAAATTTGTTAATAAACAAATAATTTGTTAGAAGTTCATTTTCGCGATTTTCATTATTTTCATATTAATTTTCCTCATCTTGTAAGTAATTCATCGCATAACATCATTATGATGGAAAAATTTCGTATTTAAATAATAATTAACAATAATATAAACAAATTTCATTAACAAATGTGCACTTCGGGTGTGTTTTGAAGAAAAACACCGTTTTTTCGGTCTTTACTTATAATTAGCTAACTCGAGGCAGTTTTAATACAAGACACATCTGAACAATAATATTTATAATTGTTATAAACAAATTTTATAACAAATAAAAAAGGCCGGAAAAAGTATTTTTTCATTATCAATTGAGTAAAAATCTCCTCAATCGCCTTAATTTTCCAGTGCAACAATACTAAAGGTTAATTCAATAGTGAAAATTAAACCAAAAAATGGGTTAATAGACAAATTATTTGTTAGAACATGATTTTCTCACATTTTTATATTATTCTTTCTTATCTTGTGACTAATTCATCTCATAACAAATGAAAGTCGGGACACTCATACGTCTGATGAAAGTTTTTCACTGAGAGTTGATAAGCTAAATTACAAACATTATGGTACGCGGCTTCACGCATACATTATTTCATCTTCCTGTACTAAATGTTCATGATTATTCTTGTTCATCTTTTAACAATCGTGAACTGATATCATTTTATACTATTACATAGGTCCAACTAATTGAAATTGCTTTAAAGTTTAATGGTTGCTGATCTTCATTTGTTAGTCTCGTGGCTTAACAAATGATAGTCTCATTGATCTGAAGTTAGGCAAAGAAAATAACGCACGCTTTTGTTTATCTATTTTTCATTCTCATATGTTCTGAGCCATTTAGTTTCCAGTATTTTTCATTCATTCTGTGTATTTTTTTTATTAATTGAATGTTTATAGTCGCATCGACTGCCAGGGTCATTAGCGACTGTACTATAGGGTTAATTATCAACTGTAGGGTATCTGTGGGGTAGTATACCAAGGGACAGAAGCGAAGCTTTCCGAAAACACATCCAGCGTCTCTTCCTGCTTCGGGAATCGAAACCGCGCCATCGTGGCTGCCAAGGCTGCAGTGTTGGAACATGAGGCAAGCACGATACCATCTGAGCCACGATGACTCCCTCTCTTTCTGTGTATGTATACATATAATTTAGAAAAGAATTCTATTAGAGTGCCGAATAAGATTCTAAGTGATCTGTTAATCGCAAGTACTAGTAAAGACGTAAGAATTCTGTTAGATTACCTTCGCACGGATAACTTGATAGGTAATGAGCAAGTCAATTTGACTATATATAATGCAGATAAATTTTCTAAACTGAACAGTGCATGGTTATCATCTGATTCCATCATATCATTGGGTCTCACAAAAGTAGGCAGAAGATCTTCAGAAGATTTTGAAACCAGTTCCAAATCGACTAAAAGAAGAAAACACTCTCTTGTTGACTCATATTCTTAAATTGAAATTGAAAATGCTTGTTTGAATAATTTGTGCTCATCTGGGAAGAGGAACTTGGCTAAGGAGATAAGAAGTATGATATCAAGAGTTGAAGATAAAGAACATGGAGAACATGAAGAATTTTGAGGACAAATGGAGCCATTTACTTTAGAAGAAGCTATTTCTCTGGCTGAAGACACAACATTGACGAAACATCAATATGAAACTATTAGACTACAAGCTAAAGCACATAATGCTGACATTTTTCCTCTTTATAAAAAGTCTTGAGGAAGCCAAGAGAGTGTCTTCCTCCGAATTGCAAGATTTGTGCGATCATACAGTGAAGCATATGTTGGAAATTCCAAATATTTTGCCACCAGATATAGTTGAAGGGAAAAATGTCGTGATGAAGTGTCAATATAAATATGGTTGTGATGGCTCATCTGACCTGAGCGAATATAATGAAAGTTCTGTGGAGCAGAAAAATCAGATGCAGGAATCTTTATGATGTCAATGGTGCCATTACGAATAATTCAAACTTTTTCCCATAAGCATGATAAGAATTGTTCGGAATGTGCAAAGCCCTTGACAATTTGGAAAAACGAGAATCGTGGATCTACAAGATTATGTAGGCTGATCATGTCCGAACATGCACCAGAAACTAAGGAACGAACCACGACAGAAGTAGAGTTGATGGAAGACAAAGTCAGAAAACTCAAACCTACAAAAATAAAAGTACCGAATAGTCGTTGTACCATAACTGTTTTTCATGATTTCGCGTTGACTATGGTAGGTGAAAAGGTGTATCAGGCTCTTTCTGGAACTCCTGCTGCGACATTTTACATTTGTGATGCGAAACAATCGCAGATGAAAGACTTTAATAAACTTGTAGATAAAACAGAGAAGGTACCAAATTTCAGATACGGACTCTCTAAATTGCATGCATGGATTCGTTTGATGGAATTGATACTGCCCATAAGCTATCGTTTAGGATTCTGCAAGTGGCAAACAAAAACTGACGAAGAGAAAGCGAAAATCAAAACTGCAAAACAGAGAGTCCAAAAAGAATTCCGTGATAAGATAGGGCTCATTATAGATGTTGTAAAACTTGGCTCGGGAACTACTAATACAGGAAATACTGCTAGAAGATTTTTCAGAGATCCTGATTTGACTTCCGAAATCACAAATGTCGACAGGGAGTTGATCCGTAGATTCGGCATAATTTTACAAACAATGTCTTCAGGGGAGGCAATCGACACTTACAAGTTCGGAAATTATTGCCGCGAAACCGCGCAAATGTACGTCAATCTTTATAATTGGTATTACGTGCCAGTAACAGCACACAAGATTCTCATACATGGAGCCAAAATTATTGAATCTGCTTTTGTTTGGTCAATTGACGGAAGAAGCTCAAGAGGCGAACAACAAAATTTTCAGACATCCACGAGAGTTTCACACTCGAAAATGCAGCAGAGAGGCTACTAATAAAGATCTTGGACGGAAATTGTTGATTTCAACCCACCCAAAAATTGTAAATCAGAGGCAAAAATGGAAAAAGAAAGTAATTCTCCTAGATCCTGAAGCTCAAGACTTGCTTAAAACGTAAAATGGAAGCCTGGAGTCATATTTTGGCAATGAAAGAAGAACTTGCTTCAGAATTGTTTTGTTTAATTTTCATTATTAAATTAACTTTTAGTATCGGTGCCCTGGAAAATTGAGGCAAGTGAGGAATTTTTTACTCAATTGATAATGAAAAAATACTTTTTTTATTTGTTATAGAATTTTTTTATAACAATTATAAATATTTTTGTTCAGTTGTCTCTTTATTAAAACTGCCTCGAGTAAGCTAATTATAAGTAAAGACCAAAAAAACGGTGTTTTTCTTCAAAACACACCTAAAGTGCACATTTTTTAATGAAATTCTTTTATATTATTGTTAATTATTATTTAAATACGAAATTTTTCCATCATAGTAATATTGTGCGATGAATTACTTATAAGATGAGGAAAAATAATATGAAAACAATGAAAATCGCGAAAATAAACTTTTAACAAATTATTTGTGTATCAACAAATTTTTTTGTTGATTGCTCGCTAGCGGATAATCTTCTAGTAATGTTTCACTATGAAATTGTGTTGATTGCGAAACTTTTTACTCTATTTCTAAGAAGCCAGAGGACTAAACTCAAAAAATTGTCATTTTTTTACCATATATTTGTTTATTTATAAAAAACTGGAGATCTTTTTCAAAAATCAGCCTCGACAATTCTCTCTAGAATTTTCTCAGCTTTTTTCTAAAAAAAAAAAAAAAACATCTAAATCGGTCCACAGATTCAGCAGGAATCGTATTTTGAACTAAAAAATGTACTTTTCCCCCACTGTGCGGAGTGTCACCGAGCGCAATATCATTTTTAAAAATTCAAAAATATTTGAGAGGTCAATTGTCGAAGGACGAGTCGTTCTTGCGAACATTGAATCCCACGTGAAGACGTGTGTAACCCTAAACGTGATGTAAGATACTTTATTCGAAACCACCCTGTTATGAGACTGTAGACTGTAGAGACCCCAGAAAAGTGAGCTTAAGATATAGCCCTTTACCGAAATGGTGCGAGAACGTCTTATGAAGTGAATGTTTTTTGATAATGATGATCACTGACCGAACATTCTTCTGTTTTGTTTTTCTTCTTCCTGTAAAATTTCTCGAAGTAGATGAAAAAATACGATTGATGTGGGAGCCATTTGTTTGAGCTGTGATTGGTAATTTCGTATGGCGCGAGATTTGAAAGTAGTTCGTTCCAAGGTCAAGTTTGGTATATACATATATGTCTAATGTCTATAGTAAATTAATAAAATACGTTGCGCGTAATTCAGTGGCCATTTGTGGAACTAATTAACTGACTGTGCGGTGGTGTTTAGAACTACAGTCCAAACTCCGAGCATTGCCGCCCCGAGCATTTCCGGTTTCCCGATTTCTCGCTTGAGCGCTACCCCCATTTTACCGTCGATCGCGACCGTTGCATTTCATAGCTAACGCTTCGAGGATTGCCGGGAACGAAACGGCCGAATCTGAATGTTTTTTTTTCGGGCAAAACCTTGAAGTTTTTAAGTCAAACAAGTTGTTCATTTTATTATACATATAAAAAATGAAATATTAGGAAAACTGTTCGTTATTCAAAATTATTTTTAATCCACTTTAAAAACTTCGCTATGATATAAAATCAAATTTATATACTATAAGGTATCAACGTTTCTTGCACAAATATTTTTGAATATATTACAATATCAAAGGTAGCTAACTAATCAATTTTTAGTTTACGTTCCGTCAAATATTTAAAGGCTTTGCATAGAGATGTTCTGGATGAATGTTCAACATAAAATGTGAACGTTAAAACCTGAAAAAACATGAAAAATGATAAAATCGCGTTCCAAAGATATTAGATGTATGATTTCAGCTCCTTTAATATGCATTTCTATGAGAAAACTGCTCGCAGTATTATTGCGTAGTACAACACGTGGGAAAGAGTGAAAGAATTTATTCTCGAACATATTTTAGCTGTATCGGTTTTTGAATTTCCATTTTTTAAATGAACTCAGATCTTAAAAAAGTAAAAAAGCTTTTCATTGTTTTTTTTGTTTACATTTTTTATGTATTGTTATAATTAATAAGATTACACGAGTGACATCCAATTGAGGTTATAATTGACAATTCGATATTTGAGCTTCTCTTTGTTAAAAAAAAAACAAGCAATAAGACACAGTAATTATTAATGTACTGCACGAGATTGCATATGTTACCTTAAAAGTGAGGTGAAATATTTGTCACTTTGACGCTTTGTTTACATTTATTCTAAGAATCGAACATACCATAGCTAATGTTTGATTTTTATGTTTTGCATACCTTTAAACTCGGGTTTTTAGCGAAATAATACAATTTGAATCACTTTTGTACACATGTACATATGTAGATTAGGTACATAAAACGATTTACGAGATAGATTTATAAACTAACCGACGCGCGGCAATGCTCGGAGTTTGTCAGCTGCATTCTTCTCATCCACGCATTCGAGCGTGACCGAGCTTAGAGTGGGGGTTTATGACTTCTTGGAATTATACTCCCCTACAGCTTCGAAAACGGCAATGCTCGGAGTTTGGACTGTAATTAACTACCTGTATCTGGACGGTATGGTGAAGGACTATCAACGCTTACTCTTTTGCGGGCGTAATACGCTCATAACGTGGTGGTTTCAAATAAAAGATGTTTGAATTTTCTTTTTATTTTATTAAGCATCATTAAAAAAGTGTTATCGAATTCGGTAACATGAAATTCGTAGGAATCCCATTTCGCAAAATAAATTAACTTTCTCGTGGTGAAACAGGTATAAAATTAATGAGTACATATTTTGCTTGGATTTTTAAAGTGATTTTTTTCGATTTAATTTCCAAAATATAATTGTCAGCAACTTTAGAATGAAAATATTGATATGTATATATAAATCGTTCACAAAATTGTGTTTTCATTAATTTTTTAATTTTTGTGTGCGAAGTGATATTTGGGGCTATGGCCTGATTGGAAATTTGAGCTATATTTTAATTTCCCTTTTCTAAACAAAAGCAACTAAAATTTTCAAATTTTGAAACTTTGGTACAAGCTACTTCTATGTAAGTATTCTATCCAAGTATTATTAAAAAATATCTATTAAATCATACAAGTGGGTAAAATGTCCGGCACTTAAATTTTATAAATTTTTGGCAACGATCCGTATATTTTAAAGAACTTTTATCGAGATCTCATGATTACCTTTTTTATATATTTTACAAAAATATGTTTTTCAGCAGCGAACATGTTCAAATTTTTCAAAGATTTTTTGTTTTTACTTTAACTGACCTTAACGTCTTGCAAAATTTAAGTGAAAAATTACACAGCTATGCAGATAACTTGCTGCATTTTCATAGAAATTTTGCTTGAAAATGAGTACAAGAACATTAAAAATGTGTATTATTTTGGATGTTACTTAAAAGTCAAGAACAATTTACACTGTATAGGATTTTTGGATTGGCTTCTGAAACAATTGAGAAAAGACTTCATTCTAGGCTCATTTTATTTAGAATTTATGTAGCTGGCAACCTATTCAGGGAAAAATTTCAATCTTCGAATTAATAAAATTAAAAATCAAAAAGGGCTCTTTCAATTATTACGGAAGCTTTTTGTGGGGACGGGGATTAGGTAAAATCTTACGTAACATTCCGCATCATCTAGACAATTGAAGTACAATGGTCACAACACCATAACATAATTTTTTACTGGATTGAAGGTTTTTTTCTTTCTTTCGTTGAAATTGTGCTTTCAGTAAAAAAATGCAGGGAGGGATAGGAAAAATCTTACGTAACTGCCGATAGTGTAACATATCTTTGATATTAGGGCTTGAGATAATATCAATTTTATATTGAAATTATTATTAAAAGGCGAATTCATTTGGCCCTAATAAAGAATGAAATTCAATTGGAAATATTTCATGTGCAACATAAAGAATTTTTTAATAGACTCTAAAGAATAAAAATTTGAAGGGTTTCCATTACATTATTTTTCTTTTACTATTTATAATATTTTTGTCAACAACAAAGTATAATGATGTATGTATGTATGTATGGATGTATACCATTAAGCCATTTCCCTTTCGGGGTAGGCGTGACACTACCCGATTCGGGTAGTGTTTCTAGGTGGATAGTTTCTTGTAGTAAAGAACTACAAGTGTGGGCTCACCACACCCACGACGCCAACAGCACGCAGTAGTATTATTCCCGAATGGTCACCCATCCAAGTACTAACCGCGCTCAACACTGCTTAACTTCAGTGATCTAACGAGAACTTGTGTTTTCAGCGTGGTGTGGCCGTTGGCTTATTATTATAATTATAATTATAATATAATATAAACCGATGTATTAGAGCAAACTATTTTTTAATGCTTCAAATTTTCTTGAAATTATATATCCACATTAAAAATATTGTTCCAGACAAATTCAGTGATATGTCATGAAATATTAATTTTTATGTTGCAGGATCGATGGGCGAAGAAAAAGCCGTCTGAACCAGAAGCAAAGTAGTATATCTCTTAATTATGTATGTAAATAATAGTAAAATATTTTAACATTATTATGAAAGATACGATGGTAATCTGGTCTAACGGAAAATATGTTCATAGCCATTATAATTTGAATGGTTAAAAATAAAAGTCATCAACTACGTAAGTGTTGTCATTTTTCCTGCGGTATACAAAGAAAGTAACTTCAATACGTCATTACCATAAAAAATGGTGTTGCGGAATTGGGCTAGTGTATGATCTGGTGTAGGCCAATATTCCGTATTCACCAATTCATAGTTTTATGCAGTGCGGCACATGGGCCCACTACCTGAGGTTCCTTCAGAGGTTTGCCCGATCGGCGACAGTAGGTTAGTAAAAGATAAAGTTGTAGAATTGTGGGGGAATAAGGTTCAGGAATAATTTATGAGCGTAAATTGTTTTGTGTTGTCAGGCCACGTATTTAAGCTGATCAGCCTCACGTTAGCGTCTGCCGAAGTTGAAGTTCCAGGTTTGGCATTCGATGCTGGATAGACACTCTTATTACCAGAATTGCCCGCAGCAATAGTCGTTGATTGAATCGCAATTGGCAGAGCATGTCTATGTGCAAATTTTCGGCTTGGTGTTTTTCTTAACTTGTTTTTATAGTCCATATACATGGAAGTCGCTTGAAACGCGTCCTGATGTTTGCTCTTGTATCATGCGCCTGTTTCCTCATCGATTTCCTACCGTGCTTGATACCGGTAGCTTTCTTGAAGGGGGCCCTTACGAATTCCTTCATTTTACACTAATAATATCAAGCGAGAGTTATTTTGATTTTCTGTTCAACATGTTCCCTAACTCGCAAGGACACGACCTTACCCATCGGACACAGTTATATAACTGTGATGTAATAGTTATAGAACAAAAAAGAACATGTTCTGTAACTGGTTAAGAACAGGGTTAGACTAGGGGATGAGTAATGTCGTCCCCTAATATATGTAACAGTTCTGTAACAACGTTATAGAATCATGTTCTATCAGAGATCCGTAAACATTCTGTATCAGCGTTATATGTCAAAACATATTTTTTAGAACAATTCCGAAACAGTGTTACAGAGTAAAATTGTTCTGTAACAGTACCGTAGCGAATATGTATGTAACACTGTCACGATGTACATTTGTTCTTTAATCGATCCGTAACAACTTCATAACGGTGTTACAACGTTTTTGCAAGAATTTTAACAATTCCTTAACTGCATGTTACAAGGATATGTGGCAAGAAAAATGTTTTTTGTATTATTTCTCCACTCAAATCTTCAAAGAGTTTCGAGGGCTTAATTGAGGGAATTTTCGACTGATTTTAATGGTTTCAAAGGAACTTCAAAAGATTGTTTTTCTAAGAATTTCTGACATGTTAAGGTTTCTTTGAGAGATTCCAGGGATTAGTTTTGATGATTTTCACTCATGTGAACTACTATCCAATACAACGCTGCTGAAGGCTGGTGACCTTAGCATAAAACATAAAACTAGACTCTCCACCATATGACGAATCACTACTTAACTTGGACATGATTTCGACTCGCAAAACAAATTTCGCGCATAAAGGTGGTAGTTGGGTGTACAATCAAAACAATAAGATAGCCTCGGAATGGACTGAAACTTTGATTGACGAAATGCATACACATAGTAAACGTAAAGGTCGACTTTCGGGCGATGAATGGAGACTGGGTGTTTGGAATGCTAGAGGAGTGAGTGATCTTAAGATAAGAGAACTACGATAAACTATGCACATAGAGAAACTAGATATCCTATGTGTACCTGAGACAAAGAAAAAGGGTTGCGAAAGTAGAAACATAGAAAATGGGGTGTTCAAAGGCGGTTTTGAAATATGGTCAGGAGTAGATAGTGAAACACATGGTAGTCAAGGGGTCTTATTATAAAAGAAAAAGCAAGACAGCATCTCAAAGATCAAGCATATATATGAGACCGCCCGCGAAGAAAAGGACCTTATGCGTCAAAGCTGAATTTTACAGGACGGGCGATCGTAGCAGAGCCCGCAAGCCAGCATTTAATTAGAGGGGATGCGTATACGAAAAGCACCCCCTCCACTATTGTCGACGTGTTCTTATCCAGTTAAAGTGACTGGCTGAGCTCGACAGTCGGCACAACTCTGGTCTAAGATCTTTACAGAACAGTGTGCCCTTTACATTCTATTTCTGTAACACGTGTGAGCTTCTAGTGTCACACCAGTCACATTACAGAATTCCAGAACTGTTACGTAACCTTACAGTAACAGCGTTACAGAACAGTGATGTAGCAAGTTTATCACACTGTGATATACCAGAATTTTAGGCTGTAGAGTGTAGTGGATTATGAACAGTAAATTCCTTATTCCTCCCACTGTGCGGCTCTCACGTCCCGAACTTTAACCTATAAAATTGAAGTAATTTGCTTTCCTATGCGTTGGATTCTCCAAATTTTGCTTTCTCTGCCACTACTTTTTAACCCATTTTTCAAACACGCAAAAAAAAAGATCCGTCAATCTACAGGACGTTCGGTACAAATATAAACAACATGACATCTTAGTAGATTTTACAAGAAGTTCAGCTAAATAAATTAACTTTCTGTGTATCTCACCTTACATCCAGTAAATTCTACAAATTAATGGAAAAATTCAAATTCAGTAGATTTTACTGGAAGTTGGCCAGAAAAAAAAGAATCCAAAATTTATGAAATTGTCAAATCGTATACTGTAAAGTTTGCCAGTAAAAGAAGCTGAATTCTGAGGAGAATAATTTGAGAACCCTCAATAATTTCAAAATTAAGGTTAACACACTTGGTCTCCCGCAGACAGAGCGTTTTAAAAGTTCCATATTGGGATCCGATGCGCTGCGATATACCATCTGGTGGCAGAATTTGAAAACCTTCAACTCTAGGTAGATTTTGACAGATCGCATGGGCAATCGCAGAAAAATACTGTTCATTCAAAAATAAACAAAAGATAATGCTTCAAATTTGATTTAAAATCAAGGAAGAAGTTTATTTTGTTATTTACAAATTTCTATTATGGAATTTTCCCCTCGAAAAACAAAAAGCAAAGAGTTTTGCTGCGTGTTTGGCTGTTCGTCTACAGCGCGAAAATATGAAACGCTGCGATTTTTCCGTTTTCCTAAAGTCGGTGTATCACTTGTGACAATTAAAAATACGTTTGGAGAGCCCGAAAAGATTGATCAGCGCATAGCTAGGAAAATGCATTAAGAATGGGAAAACCTACAACTGACACCATGGTAGTTTGTTCCTTGCACTTTAAAAGCGAAGATTTTTACTGCTCTGGCTCAAGTAAATATTCGTTAATATGCCAGATGAAATAAATTGAAGTATTTATAAATCATAATATTGTAAATTATTAATAAAAAACATAATAATTATATTCCATTTTTTATAATTATTCGTCAAGAACCTTAACAACAAAAGAGCAACATCTTGTTTTTAGTTGATGATGACAGATTCCACTTCAAATCATGCAGAGAGGTCCAGGTTAGGGTTTCATAATAAATTTACCTTTAAAAATATAATTCTTCAATGAAAATAAAGAGATACGTATTTCGTACTTTAGACGACAAAAAATTATCTTACGAATTAGGAGCTAATAAAGTTAACCTTCCATTTTAAGTTGTTTAAAATGTCTACAAAAAGTCCTTTACACTTTTTAAAGGTTACATTCCATCGACTAAATATTTACTTTGTTAATTATTGCTGCCTCTGCACTCGATGTCTTCGATTCCACTGTCGATTTTCTTCATTTTTGAAAGAAGTATATCCGTTAAACAAGTTTTCTATGTGCAAAAAGTACACGATCTCTAGAAAGATCACTTATTTTTCAGTAAATTATAGTAACATTCAATAAATTTTAAGTTTTGTTGAACTATATAAAAATTTAATTCGATTGCTTTAAAAATTTTAATTCTGAACAAGATTGTGATCTTCACATTTACCCTTTTTCCTAGTAGTTGACGCAAAAATTAAAAATTTGGTTTTTCTGACAAAAAAAATTTTTCTTGCTGAAAAAATGGTTTACCTAAAAAAAGCTTTTGTTTATTCTGACATCCTAAACAACAACAAATCCAAATCGGACGTGCATAGGGAAGCAGGGCCGGCCTTAGGGGTTTTGACGCACTGGGCAAGAAGAAAATTTGGTGCCCCCCCCCCCCATTAATTGAATATATATTAATTAATAAATGTGCCGTTAAATTAAATTTTGCAAATAGGTTATTGATACATGAAACATTATTTTTAAATTATTTCAAGGATTTTAATATTCAAATCTTCATTATATATAATTAAAAAAAAAGTTAAACAACCACCGCAGGGTACCACTAAGAGCAACTGCCATCTGGAAAAAATGTCAATGGCCCCCAGTAGAACCGCGGTAAAATACACCTATGGCCACGTCTCACATCCGTGAGATGGGTGGTCACAGGGCACGACGAAATCACAGCGACAGGCCGGCGAAACCCTCGTGTGTCTTGAGGACACGAAGCGACCCAAGGAAGACAGCTTTCTGCATCCATCTCGCAAGAGCCTTGGCATATGTTTGGCACGCGGGTATGGCTTTAAGGTTACGAACCAGCGATAATTTCACACCTCCGAGAGCACCTATCACAAGGACAATTACTCGTACCGAATATTTTGGGTACAGTCGACGCAGCTCTCTTTTAAGGTCTTGATATCTCTCCTCTTTTTCTTTCTCCTTTGCAGTGATGTTGTATTCGGATGGAGCCGAGAATTCGATCACGAATATAGTTCGTTTCTCGAAGTCTTGGATAACAATGTCAGGCCTCGAGTGCGCAACGGAGACTGCTGCCCGAAAATCGAAGTTCCAGAAAATCTGGCACTTCTCGTTTCTGACAATTGACTCTATTTCCCTTGGAGCGTTCGGCAGGGCAGGGTCGCGACCAACATCGTAAGAGCGACAAAGGTGGTAATAAAGTACTCTTAGGGCCGCATTATGTCTATAGATATACGTTGTTCCTGCGTGGGTCGGACACCCCGATAGTATGTGTTCTAGGTACTCAGCGTGTGCATGACACGCTCTGCACCTATCACTGGGAACTTCTTGACATAAAATGCGGGCGCGGTATGCTATGGTGGAGATTACACCGTCCTGGCATGCGAAAATAAAGCCCTCTGTACCTGAATTGAGCCCTGATGATTTGAGGAAAGCAAAAGTTTGCTCCTTCGACAAGGACTGTTTTTCTACATTTCTGTGAAAGTTTCCGTGCATTTGCTTGTCGAGTAGCTCTTGGTGAAATTTTCCAACCTCTGCTTTCTTTACTTCGGCTTTTAGACGTGAAGCATCTAGATGGAGTAATGCACTTTCCTCACTTCTGATGTTAAAATTCAGGCCAAGGGTCTCGGCAGCTTGCTCCGCGGCTTTGTAAAGGAACGCCCCTTCGCCAATCATCTCGTGGTTTCTGACCATCTTTAGGAGAGGATCTCTGCCATTCGCAACGATGTAAGCTGTACTCAAAACAATTCGGTTATGAAGACACTGGAGATTCAGAAGTCCGCGTCCGCCTTGCTGGCGTGAAATGTATAATCGCGGAACTGACGAATTGATATGCAAGCTTTTATGCATATGCATGATCTTACGCGTGGTGACATCAAGGGCCTTAAGCTCGTTCTTCGTCCATTGAACCACCCCAAACGAGTAGAGTAGAACCGGGACGGCAAGCATGTTAGTCGCAGATACCTTGTTCAACGCCGACAGATTGGAAGACCAAATCTGTCGAAGAAGATGCTTGTATCTGCTTCGGAGAGACTCCTTCACTGATGTTACGTCCTGAATGCGGCTTTGAGGCACGCCCAGGTATGTATAGGTCTCTCCAGTGTTAAGATGTCTAATAACACTTATATCCACAAGCTCAGGGTCCTTGGGAACGCCAGTAATCTTTCCTTTCTTCAAATGAATTTTGGCACACTTGTCCAAACCAAAGTCCATCCCAATCTCTCCTGTGTAGTTCTTGACGATATTTAAAGCAGTTTGAAGTTTGCTTTTACCAGCGGCATAGATCTTCAGGTCATCCATATAGAATACATGAGTGACCTTATGCTCACGCTGATTAGTGTCGCCACAGAGGTATCCAGGAGAATTTCGTAGTGCAAGAGATAGAGGCAAAAGTGTGATGCAAAAAAGCAAAGGGCTCATACTATCCCCTTGAAAGACGCCCCTCTGGAAGGTGACGTTGTTCGTCGTCAGACGATAATTCCTAGATGAGATGGTAAATCTAGTTTTCCAAAGAGGCATCAATCTCTCTATGCATCTCACTATGTGTGGATGTACCTTCAAGCTTTCCAACAGACAGATGATAAGTCTATGAGAGGTTGAATCAAAAGCTTTCCGGTAGTCAATCCAGGCCATCGACAGGACGCGCTGATGGACTGTAGCGTCTTTACAGACACACCTGTTAATCAGCAGGTTCTCTCGACAGCCTGCTAC
>CAKNXH010054746.1:0-10086 GCA_932178445.1 Andricus quercusramuli | reverse complement strand
AATTTTTTGAATTAAAAGTAACTAGTTTGTTGAAAATTTGTTTTTTCATTAAAGCTAATCACTTAGACTGGAAATCCAACTTCTCAATTTTTGATTGCACATTTAATCTTTTCAGTTGCAACATATTCTTTTTGGTCGAAAATTCAACTTTTCAATAAAAAATTCAAATATTTCGTTAAAAATTCCTCCCTTCTTGGTTGGAAATCAATTTTTCAAATTAAAAGTTTGAATATTTAGTTGAAAATTCTTTTCGTTTGGTTTACGATCAATTTTTTTGAGCTAATTTTTTGAATTGACATTACAATTTTTCATTTGTGTTTAAAGTTCATTAATTTAAAAATTCATATCCCAAGTTGGAAATTTACGAATTTCGGTCAAAATTATTCTTTTCTAATTGAAAATTACTTTTTCATGAAAATTCAACTATTCCACTCTTCTTTAAAAATTAATCTCTTTCAATTAGGAATTCAACTATTTGGTTGAAAATTTATTTTTTTCGTTGAAGATTTATCACTGATTGAAATTTGAACTAATTTTTGGTAGTTTTTTTTCTGTTTAAAGTTAATTTTTTGAAATGAAATTCAACTTCTCCATTTTTGGGTAAAAATTTACCCTTTTCATTTTCCAATTAATCGTTCTCTAGTGCGCAGCTATTAGTGCCATATACCTCTACTGCGCAGCTATGCGCGCCGAAGATACCTACTGCGCAGCTATTTGAGGGACTAGGTCATTATAGCTGCGCAGTAGACATATGTGGCATTTATCGCTGCGCAGTAGACTTTCCACGCACTTATGTCACTAGTAGAATAGAAAATGTGTTGATAACAATTCAGTCCTACTTATGTATTTGAATATTTCGCTGAAAATTCCTTCTTTTGGTAGAAAATAAATTTTTTAATTTTAAAGTCCAACTACTTTGTTGAAAATTGGTTTTCTTGGGGTTGAAATTAATTTTTTTCTTCAATTGAAAATTTACATATTCGAAAAATGAAACTTATTTCTTAAGAAATTTTCCGTATGACCATTTGCAAAAAAATATTTCCACGATGCTTAAGATTGGAATTCAAAACAAAAAAATATGAACAGTTTTGAAAAGTTAAAAATCACAATGGAGATGAAGTTTTGAAATCGAAGAATATATAAATGGGCGCAATGGCACAAAAAAAAAGTACAAAAAAGTAACTGATAATTACCATACCCAGAATATACATAGCACGCGATGTTCCCTCTGTGTATTTAAATGGTTCTACGAATATTGCACTCCCTGAAATACAATTGCTTCATACAATTAACCAGTCAAATTGTTTTCGCTTTGGGTTCATTCACAAATTACCGAAGGCATTTTTCTTTTTCTCAATTTTAAACTCCATTGCCCCCCCCCCCCCCATATACGGTATCGTCTTACAAGTTTTTAAGCAAATAGTTACATCCTACCAAAACCAAATTATTTTTAACGAAGCGGGTCCATTAAAAAAAAAAGATTAATTTTCAACAAATGGAATAACTAAAATTTCAAAAATTAAAAACAAATTTCAACAAAATAGTTAAATAGTTTGATTTTTCACCAGAATAGTTGAATATTCAACAAAAAATTTGAATTTTCAACAAACCACTTGAAGTTTTAATTAATAAATATGAATTTTGAACAAACTAGTTAAATTTAAAAATCAGGAGATTCATTTTCAACCCAACAATTTAATTTTATACCAAAAAAGTTGAATTTTCAACTAAACCTAAAATTTTTTACAAAATAGTTGAATTTTTTAGCCGGGAATATTAATTTCCAAC
Source organism: Andricus quercusramuli (assembly GCA_932178445.1). NCBI lineage: Eukaryota > Metazoa > Arthropoda > Insecta > Hymenoptera > Cynipidae > Andricus > Andricus quercusramuli. The sequence continues at coordinate 8,298 of CAKNXH010054746.1, read as the reverse complement.
AAATAGTTAATTTACGCCCAAATATTTAAATTTTCAAATAAAACTGTATTTCGTTAATAATTTATCTTTTTTGCAACAAATTAATTTTCTTGGTTATAAATTAACAATACATAAATTTTCTACGAAATAGTTGAATTTTTAAATTATCAAGGGAAAATTTGTAAACCAAGAATGGAATAACAAAAATTTGAAAAATTGAGAAAAAAATCAGCAAAATAGTTAAATAGTTTTATTTTTCACCACAATAGTTGAATTTTCAACAGAAAATTTGAATTTTCAACAAATCACTTGAATTTTTAACTAATAAATATGAATTTTCAACAAAATAGTTAAATTTACAAATCAATAGATTCATTTTCAACCCAACAGCTTAATTTTATACCAAAAAAGATGAATTTTCAACTAAACTTTAAATTTTTGACAAAATAGTTGAATTTTCCAGCCAGGAATATGAATTTTCAACAAATAATTAATTTCCACCTAAATAGTTGAATTCTCAAATAAAACTTTCTTTCGTTAACAATTTTTCTTTTTTGTAGAAAATTGATCTTCTATCATAAACTTTCTACAGGATAGTTAAATTTTCAAGTTATTAAGGAAAAGTTTGCAAACCAGAAATGGAATAACTAAAATTTGAAAAATTAAAAAAAAAATTAAGAAAATAGTTAAATAGTTCAATTCTTCACCAAAGTAGTTGAATTTCCAATAAAAAATGTAATTTTCAACTAATAAATATGAATTTTCAATATAAAGTCATTTTATACCTAAGTAGTTAAATTTTCAAATAAAATTGTGAATCCTTAAAATAAAAAAATTAATATTTTATCTCAAAAAAATAAAATAATAATTTTACACAAAATAAGCAAATTTTCAACCAAAGAGATGAATTTTCAATTAAAAATATGATTCGTAAATAATTGATTTTGTAACAATTAAGAATAATTTTCTACACAAAAAAATTAACAATAAACAAATTAAATGAATTTTTTACTCGAAAAGATGAATTGTCAACCAAAAATGTAATAGTTAAATTTTCAGTTTAAAAGATTTATTTTCAACTAATAATAATAAAAAAAGTTTTCAGAGAAATTGTTAAATTTTTAAATAAAGAATCGTTGATAAAGCGAATAAATTATTAACTAATTAATTCAACTTTGGATTAAATTGTTGAATTTTCGACTAACAAAGAAAAAAGTTTCAACCAAAAATGAAAAAGCTACAGTTTAAGATAAAAAACATATAACTTTTAACGAATAAAAACTAATTTCCAACAAAAACAGCTAATCTTCGAACAATAATTAAATCTGCTTGTTAAAATTACTTTCTTTTGTTCGAAAATTATTTGTGTTTTGAAAATGTATCTCTTTGGTTGCAAATTTGAATATTTTGTTAAAAATTTGTTTTTATCGATTGAAAATTAATTTTTGAAATTAAAGATTAAATTATTTCTTGTTGTAGATTGATGCTATTTACTTTAAAATTGAACTCAATATGATTAACAGTTGAATTATCGTATTGAAAGAACTTTTTTTTCAAGATGTTATCTTTTTTAGTAGTTAATTTAATTTTTCTGCTAAAAGTTTAATTTTTTATTTAGAATTAATTTTTTCAGCTAATAATTCAAGTATAATTATGTATATTTTTTAGCATTAGTACTTTCTAATAGAAAATTGATCACCTTGGTTGAAAATTATTTTTTTTCAGTTGAAACCTTAAGTTTTGTTTGAAACAAAAATTTGTGTTTTTGTTTAGAAATGTATCTATTTTCAGTTGAAAATTTTTGGGTAAAAATTTATGTGTTTTTTTTCGTTGAAAATTTGTCTTCTTTGATGAAAAATTAATGTTTTTGGTTGAAAATTCATCTCTTTGAATGAAAATTCTACTACTTTTCTAAAAATTAATTTTTTGGTTGAAGATTCATCATTTTAAGTAACAACTGAATTCTCCGATTAAAAGTTCGATCATTTTCTTAAAAACTCTTATTTTTTGTGAAAATTAATTTTTCGACGTAAAAGTTAACCATCCGATTTTTCATTTAAAAATTAATCTTCTGGGTTGAAAATTCAACTTTTTTGGTCAAATATTTAATTACTTGATTAAAAGTTAACTAATTTGTTAAAACTTAATTTTGTTGGTTCAAGAATTATGTTTTTGTTGAACGTTTTTCCCCTGTATTTTGAAATATAAGAAAGAGGAAAAGTAAGAAAAAGAAAATAAAAAAAATGAAAGATTTTTTTCAAATGAATTTTCAATTCGAAAATTCAACTATTTTTTTGTAAATTGATACTTTTTACATTAAAACTCAACTAATCGTTTGAAAATTAAACTATTGTGTTAAAAATTAATATTTTTGTTGTTAAAAATGCATTTTTTTAGTTAAAAATGTAACTCTTTTGTTGAAAAATTGCTTGTTTTTTTATTGAAGATTTCTCTCTATCGTTTAAAATTTAAGAAAATAAAAAAAATACAGGAAAAGCAAAGAAGAAGAAAAGTTTTTTTTGTTAAAAAACAGTATTATGAATTGAAAATTCAACTTTTTTTAAAATTAATACTTTTCACTCACAATTTCAACTATTTGGTTCAAAATTAAACTTTTTTGTGTTTGAAATTCTTTTTTTCAATGTATTTTTAGTTGCAAAGTTAAGAATTCGGGTTTATGTTGAAGGTTGCATTTTCCAACTTTAATTTAAGTATTTTCATTTCGTGTGAAAATTTATTTTTCTCAATTGAAAATCAACTATTGTTGGTTGAAGATTTTTTCTGGAAATTTGTTCTTTTAAGTAGAAAATTAATTATCTTTATTGAGTTTCATTAAAAATCAAACTTTCCGCTTGAAAATTAATTTATTTTATTGAATTGGGTGTAAAGTCAACTATCTGGTTAAAAATTAATTTATTTTCGATTGGAAATTGAATTATTGGGTTAAAAATCAGTTTTCTCAAACTGTAAATTTAATTATTACATTTTTTTATATTTTTAATCAAAAATTCCGGTATTTCGTTCAAAATATGTCTTCTTTGAGCCAAAATAATCTTGTTGGTTTAATAATCTTTTTTTTTTAGGTTGAAAAATTCAAACTTTCATGTTAGAAATTTCACTATTTTGTTGAAATCTAGAGCCTGTTCTCGCTAAAAGAGAAAAAAAAATGTTTTTTAAGCTTTTTCTGGTAAATATGGGGGCGGGGTCAATTTTGAAAACGTGTGTATTCCGAAATTCTAAATACTTCTGTCCTATAAGGAATAAAATAAGTTCAAAATTCTTTTACAAGAGTAAAGCCACTATTTTTCTGGATTTTCTTCCAAGTTGTAATGTCTTTGGGTTTATTATTTTTGATACATCAAAAATCTTACGCGAGCAAAATTTTTGCTACATATAGTAAACATTTTGCTCACGTAAAATTCTATTGCTCCTTGGTGAGTAAAAAAACAAGATTTTACCAAACTTATTTCAATCATAATTACAATAATCAAGACTTCAGATTGGACGAAAACATAGCGAAACCAGTAAAATTCGTTTTAATCGTTATAATTTTTGTTTTTTAAAATGAGAACAACAGTCTAAAAGTACTTCTGGACGGAAATAGGGTTTTCAACAAGATCCCAATCGGTACTTCGTGCAGCGAATCCGTGCAATGGATTAGATTATAAGCCTTGATGTAATTGGACGCAATTAGATATCGATCTTCCAGCTGACTGGCCGAGTAACAATATATATATATACATATAGATATACATATATATGTATGTACAAGACGTAATTTCTCCGCGCCTCTGATCGTTGTCCTGTATATGAAACTAATGACTTGGATGACTCAATTAATGGTGAATGGCTAACGGAACTGATGTTAGGCGCCCATGATCGTCCTTCATAAGGCAAGCAATGTTTTACTCATACAATTATTCAGAAAGCGTCGATCGTCTGGTTACAACCCAGATTTTACCGAATGTGTTTTGGTGTGAGTGAAAAGGCTTTTGTTCATGGCTGAGTGGATCAAATAGGAATATACATTGTGCACATTAGGCTGGCTGACATTAGATTGATTAGTAGCATTAGCACTTGAACGAAATCGTTGGGACGTGTTTAGTGAGTCAACTGTCAACTGAGACTGTATTAGTGCGGTAGGAATCTACTGCGCAGATATAAGTGTGATAGGTCTCTAGTGCGCAGCTATAAGTGTCATATGTCTCTACTGCGCAGCTATACGCGCCGCGGATGTCTACTGCGCAGCTGTTTAGGTGAATCGGTCTTTATAGCTGCGCAGTAGACTTCTGTGGAATTTATCGCTGCGCAGTAGACTTTTCACGCACTTAAATCGTTAATAGAATAGAAAATGTGTAAATGACAATTCAATCTGACTTATGTAGTTCAAAATTGAAGAGATTTCGCTATTTTTCTCTCTTTTATCGTTTTTCGATTGAGAATTCATCTTTCTTTTCTATTTTATTATTTGTTTTTAACTTCAAGAGATTTTTTGAGTCACACAAAAGTCAGTCTTTGGTTCAAAATTGACCTGATTTAGTGAAAATTCGTCCTCCTGATTTCAAGATGCATCTCTGTTGGCAGAAATTACATCTTTCCTGGTTAAAAATGCAAATATTTTATCAACATTTTTTTTATTTTTTTTTATTCGAGAATTCAATCATTTGGCTACATTTTTCCATTTTTCATCCTTCTTCATTGTAAAAACTTTCTACCTTGAAAAATCAACTATTTTGTTTAAAATTCGTCATCTTGGTTGAATTCAGATTTTTTATATAAAATAAAACATTTTCTGGTTGTGATATCAACTCACATTTTTTGTTAAAAATTCGTTTCTTCCTTGGCGAAAAACTATTTTCTTTTACTATTTTGTAGAGAATTCAACTATTTGTTAAGAATATTTTGTCAATTCAATAATTTGTTCAAAATTCCCACCCTTCTTAACTGAATTTTTTTTTTTTTAATCAACTATTTCATTTGAAATTCCTCTTGCTTGAAAATTAAACTATTTTGTTCGAAATTCGTAAAATACGACTGTTTTTTATATAGTATAAATATTTTTTGGCTTGTATATAAACTATTAAATTTTTCGTTGAAAATTCGATTTTTTTTGGTTAAAATCATTTTTTTTAATTAAAAATTGAAAAAATTGAAATCTTTTATTCTCTGTTGAAAATTCATTTTTTTGTTGTTAAAAACTATTTTCTTTTTGAAACGACAATTTATCTATTCTATTTTTGTTAAAAATTTGTCTTTTTGTGTTGGAAATTCAATAATTTGGTTAAATTTTGCATCCTTATTTATTGAAAAAGTTTTATTGTTTTAAAATTCAACTACTTTGTTCGAAATTTGTCTTTTTGGGTTGTGAATTCAATAATTTGTTTAAACTTTCCATCCTTTACTGAAAAAAATTTGTTTGTTGGAAAATTCAACTATTACGTTTGAAATTCCTCCTTTTTGAAAATTAAACTAATTTGTTTGAAATTCACCTTTTTGATTTAATACGACTGTCTTTGATATAGAATAAATATTTTTTAGCCGAAATATCAACTATTCAATTTTCTGTTGAAAATCCTTTTTTTTCGGTAAAACCTTTTTTTTAACTGAAAATTTACCTCTTTTATTTTTTGTTGAAAATTTGCATATTTTGCCTAGTTGGAATCTCAACTATTTGCTTAAAAATGCATGTATTTTGTTGAGAAAAAATTTTTCTTGTTTGAAAATTAAACTATTTTTTTCAAATTCGAGTTTTTGGTTGAATTGAACTTTTTTTATACGAAGTAAAAAAATTTTTGGGTCCGATATCAACAATTACATTTTTTGTTAGAAATTCTTTTCTTTTTTTGTTGTGAAAAACTATTTTCTTTTTGAACCGATTATTAATTCAAAATTTTAAATTTTTAAATTTAAAAGTTCTCTTTTTGTATTGGAAATTCAATAATTTGGTAAAATTTTTCATGCTTCTTCATTGAAAAAGTTTTACTGTTTAGAAATTCAACTACCTAGTTTAAAATTTTTCTTTTGGTTTGAATGCTAGATTCCTTATCTGAAATGAAACACTTTTTTGTTGATATATCAATTATTGAATTTTTTTTCAACAATTGTTTTTCATTCAAAACCTGTTGAAAATTATTTTTATTTTGGAAATTTTGTTGAAAAATTGTGATTTTTTGTTGAAAATTGAACTATTCTGTAGAAATTGTTTGACAGAAATAGCTTGAAATGAATATCCTCTTGCAGACTGAAAAAAAAACCAATAAAAAATTTAATTTGAATTTATATTCAAAATTATGCGAAAATCCAAAATGGCGGTGATGACATTTCTTCCAAAAATTATACATTTTTGTATATTTCGAGAAAATTGCATGAAAGTTTGTAAAAGGATTTTTTTTTAAATTCATAAGTAAATAGTGATATATACAACATAAAATTTTGTAAAGCTGGTCAAAACTATTAGGTACAATAGTCATAACAATAGAAATGAACTAATTATGCATAAATATTATAATACTGAAAAATAAAAGGAATCGCTCTCAAAGTAATCACAAAAAAGATACATTCACACTTTTTCTTCAAAATTGGTATATTTCGTTACAGAATCTTAAAAATCGCCACATTTTTTACACTTATTCAAATACACTCTTATTCAAGGCATTTTTTTATTTTCCAAAATTTTAATATTTATGCTTTACTAGTTCATTCCCACGAAAGTGCTTTACCAACCAATTTTGACAAAAATTTAATAAAATATTACAAATCAGGCGATTTTTTAGAATTATTACTCAATAATAATTTTTTTTTTAATAATCGAAAAAAAATATTTTATTAAAATATATCAAGAAGCAACAATATCATTCACTCTGAAAAGATTTTGTGCAATAATTATATAATAATAAGTTGACTGAAAATAAAAGCGTGAGGTGCGAATATTACAATTCCCTTTTCATGCAAATTTAATTATATTACATTACATCATTATATCATCATTATATCATTATATTATTTTTCATACATACATACATCATTTTTGATGAATTCATTTTCTCTAAATGAAAAATAAAGATAAAACTGTTTTCTCATGTGTTCATATGTACACAAAGTTTCAAGTCGATCAGAAATGTGTCTCATAATTATAATGCAAGATTTAGGTCAACGTACATAGATCATTTTTCATGCACACATTACATTTTTTTTATTGACCATATTTTTTCATATTTTTTTACAACTCGAATTTGACAGATTTCTTTATTTTGTCATCGGAAATACATATGTACATCAAGTTTGAATTCGATTAGATATGGGGAAGTGTCTTAAAATAAAAATGCAAGATTTGACTCAACATACTCAATTTCTTTTTTATTTAAAAATGTTTTTTTTTCATTTTTTTATGTCAAATTTGACAGAATTTTCTACTATAATCGGTAACACGTATGTGTATACAATTTTAAGTCGATGAAATATGTGGAAGTGTCTCAAAATTAAAATGCATGATTTGACTCAACAAACATATAATATGTATATATATATATACATAAATATATTTTTTTCATTAAAAAATATATATTTTTTTTCATTCTTTTAAAATTACATGTGACGGGGTTTTGTATTGTCACTGAAAATGCATATATGCACACAAAGTTATAAAACAATTCCATTTGTGGAAGTTTGTGGAAATTCAAATCGTAAATTTGACTCAGGCATATATACATACAAAAATACCCACGTTACGACTCAAACATAAATATAAAATATATCTTCTTTTTCATTAAAAAATATATATTTTTTTTTCATTCTTTCAAATAAAATGTGACAGGATTTCATACAGTCACGGGAAATGCATATGTACACAAAGTTATAAGTCAATTGGATATGTGGAAGTTTGTGAAAATTCAAACGGTAAATTTGACTCAGGCTTATATACATGCAAATGCATGGTTTAGGCATTCCGAGGACTCAAAGGATATGGTTATTGGCTATCACGGGTGTTGTTGAGCTGCAGCATTTGTCTAATTACTGAGGAATCATCCCAGGTGAATTCACCATGTTTTCTCATCCAAGTCCCCATATAATGTAGAATATACTACATATAATATAGTACTATGTAATACAATATATATTATATATATAGTATTATAGTATATATATTATATATATTATATTATATTATTATTATTATATTATTATATTATTATTATTATATTATTATATTATTATATTATTATATTATTATTATTATATATTATTATTATTATTATAGATCAATCTATTTTCCGCGAATCAAGAAATCTTTTCCGTTCTTGCATCAATTTTGAATTATGT
>CAKNXH010054743.1:0-30494 GCA_932178445.1 Andricus quercusramuli | reverse complement strand
ATTTTTAATCAACGAAATAAGTTTTCAATTAAAATAATGATTCTTCAAATGGAATAGTTGAATTTTCAAATAAAAAGATTAATTTTCGACCAAACTGATGAACCTTTAACTGGAATAATAGAATTTTTAACCAAAAAGATGAATTTTCAAACAAGAAAATTAATTTATACCAAAAAGACGAATTTTTGATTAAAAAATATAATATTTCAATAAAAATTGAACAGTTGAATTTTTAGTTAAAACATTAATATTCCAACTGGAATAGTTATATTTGCAGTTACAAAAATTAATATTTCAACTAGAATAATTACATTTGCAATTCAAAAAAAAAATTAATTTTCTGGCACAAAAAAAAAGAATGCTCAACAAAATAACTCATTTTTCAACCAAAGAGATGAATTTTCAACTCAAACAATCTTCAAAAATCTTTAACTGGAATAGTTAAATTTTGGACAAAAAAGATAAATTTTGAACCAGAAATCTTATTTTGAACGAAGAAGATTAATGCGTCTTCAAAAGAGACGAATTTTCAACAAAATACATGAATTTTAAACTAAAAAAGATAAATTGTAAAACAAAAAATGAATAGTTGAATTTTCAGTTGAAAAAAGAAATTTTTCAACCAAAGAAATTAATTTTCAATTAAAATAATGAATCTTCAAATGGAATAGTTGAATTTTGCAAATAAAAAGATTAATTTTCGACCAAAATGATGAATCTTTAACTAGAATAATGGATTTTTCAATCAAGAAAATTAATTTCTACCAAAAAAGACGAATTTTCGTTTGAAAAAGATAATTTTTCAACAAAAAATTGAATAGTTACATTTTTAGTTGAAAAATTATTTTTTAACAAAAGAGTTTAACTTTGAACCAAGTAATTAAATTTTTCAGAAATGGAATATAGTTACATTTATATTTTATAGGTAAAAAAATTAATTTTCCATAAAAAAAAATTTCAACCAAAGTGACGAATTTTCAATTAAAATGATGAATCATCCAACGAATTTTAAATCAAAACGATGAATTTTCAACAAAAAAGATGAATCTCAAACAAAAGAGTTTAACTTTCAACCAAATAGTTAAATTTTCAATAAAAAATATGAATAATTGATTCCGGGGGTTATATTGATATCTTAATGAAAAATATATAATACAAAGTTGATATTTCTACAAAGATTTTTAATTTCGAATCAAAAACAATTAAATTCAACCAAAAATACAAAATTAAAAAAAAGGTTAGTCCTCAAAACGGATTAATTTTTTACCAAACAGTGGCATTTTTAAACAAAACAGATCAGATTTCTACCAAAAGAGATTAATTTTCAAATAAGAAATGAGAATTTCCTAGAAAACAATTGAAAAAAAAAAGAAATTAATCCTGAATCAAAAATATAATTTCGACGAAAAACAGTTGGATAAAGAAATCTGTATTATCATCAGAGAATAACAGAAAATATTTAACGTCTCTTCAGGCTAGATGGAGCCATGAAAGAAAAAGTTATTTAAAAAAATAGATGGATTTTCTTATTAGATTTTAATAATTCTGTTTGCATTTAAGCGAAAAAACGAGAAAATTCCCGTATGAATGAAAATTTTTGTTCGAATAGTACTTTTGACTAATACATTTTTATTGACCTCTTATCTACTTTTATTTGCTTTGTATTGCCTTGTTTCAAAAGTTACTCAACTTGTTCCTTATAATTTATATAATTAAATTTTCTGTACCAGAATGCCTTCACAAAAAAAGGTGGTAATTTAACAAAATATACTTTGGATAATAATAGCTGATTCTACCTGATTGTAAATCAAGCTAATGATAAGTTACACTTCCGGGACAAGTAGGTAGGTATACTAACTACATATTGAAAAGACGTCAGCGATCTAATTGTCCTCTTTGCAGGTTGGAATTGAGAAATTTATGACCTGGGAGCTTAAATTTTAAAATTTCAAAGAAGAGGCGTTTCTGTTTTGACACTCGCCTGACAAGTTTACGATCTCAGGTTTAAACTTGTTTTTACCTAATATACCATTGACTGCAAGACCCAAGAGTCAAGAGGATGGTGGTTGACCCCCCGGGGCCTTTCCTTTGTCCCTTAGAGGCAGTTTTACGGTAGCTGCCTAAAATCTAGTTAGGCTAGACTTGCTAGAGTAAACAAGTAAACCACAGAATAGACCCTAATAATTGGATTATTGTGACGGGACAAAAGAGATGGGAGCTTTGTGAGCCGGTGAACCCGAACTCAAAAGTCAAAAGTCAGTTTTTGACCTGAGCCTCTTTTATTTGGGGCGATGGTCAATTCCGCCCTGGCTACCTGCGAACGGTTCCCCCACTACGCGGCTTCCCCTCGCTCAGCCGAACTGCTGCCGCCGAGCCTGATGAGCGGGAGTCCTTTGTACCTAATGAGGACTAAATTTTTTAAATAAAAAGTAAAATAAATAATAAAAAAACAATCAAAAATACTATTTTAAAACATAAAAGGCATAATATGGAGTCAATCTCAAAAGAGTCATTTTTCAAATTTAACATTAGAAATTTTGAACATTACCAAAACACTAAATTGTATTTGTTCGATATTACTGTCTCCAGAGGTTTTACGTTTTACTACTGGCACTTCTGTTTTCGTTCTATTAACATAAGCCTCAACCAAAACAGACTAATTTTCAAACGAAAAAAAGGACTATTTATGAAAAGAGTTGTATTTTTAACCAAGAAAGATTTTTCAGTCGATGAAGGAAAAAAAATCCTACCCAAAATGTTTAACAATTCAACAGTGAAGAATCAATAAAAAAATGTATATACATTTTCAAAATTATATAATTTTAGGCAATTTTGAGCTAAAAACATTAATTTATGCATCGAAATTTGTTTTAGAAAATCATAAAAAATTTCTCCAGAAATCTTCAAATTTAAAATTGAAAAAAAAAATCAAATTCATTTTTACTTTTCCTAGGAATCTTTTCAAAACTTCTAGATATATTTTAACCTTACTCAATTCTTTTCCAAATTATTAATTGTTAAATTATATTTATTATTCAAAAATTTCTTCAATCTTCTTGAATATTCTCTTAAAATTAATTTACAAAAATGAAAGATCATTGTAAATCATTCCAGCAAAGTTAAGAAATTTTTCTATTTTCTCAAAACCTCTAAAGAACCTTGAAAAGCTTCAAAATTTTATTTCGAAATCTTCGAAAATCTAAATTTATTTTTTTATTTTTCACTAAACATTTTTTCAGTTTTTAATGCAAATCAAATTTTTGGTTGAAAATTAATTATTTTTAACCATCAATTCAACTATCCATGTTTGGTTGAAAATGCATTACTTTGGTTGAAAATTCCTTAATTTTAAATAGCTTTGGGATAATTCATGTATTTTTTTACAAACTAATCTTTTGGGGGTAGAAAATTAATCTTTTCGGTTGAAAATTCAACAGTGTGGTTAAAATTTGTTTGTTTGTTAAAAATACATTTTTCTGGTTGAAGACTCGTTATTTTAGTGAAAAATTTATTTCTTTGGTTGAAATTTTTACCGTTCTGTTGAAAATTTGTTTTTATTTAGTTAAAAATAAATTTTTCAACTGTAAATGTAACTATTCAAGTTTAGCTTGATAATTGATCTTTTTCAGTTCAAAATTCATATTTTTGTATTGAAAATTAAATTTTTTTGTTCAAAATTCATATCTTTGGTTTGAAAACTAAACTGTTTTGCCAGAAATTCGTCTTTTTGGATCGAAAATTTAACATCTTGGCTGAGATTTTTTTTCTTTATTGACTGCAAAATCTTTCTTGGTTAACAATTCAACACCTTTTTTGAAAATTCCTTTTTCTTTGGTTTGAAAATTAAATTTGGAAATTTTTGAAACGAAGAATAATTATTTTGAAAATCGGCAAATAAGATAATTTTCGAAGTTAATTTTCAACCAAACATTAAAATTTCTAGTTGAAAGCCCTAGTTTTAAACGAACAAACAAAACTTGAATTAAAATGATGAATTTTTAAATAACAAATGAATTTTTAACAAAGTAGTTCAAGATTCGACCAATTAGTTGAATTCTCTACCAAAACATTATTTTTCTACAAAAAAAGGACGAGTTTTTAACAAATTACATAAAATTTTAACAAAGTAGTTTGATTTCCAACCAAAGAGACATCAGCTTTTCAACAAAATAAATATATTTTCAACCAAATAGTTAAATTTTTAAACAATTTTCTGCCAAAAAATATAACTTCTGAACGAAATTGGAACTTGCAAACAAATAGCTGAATTTCCGAATAAAAAAGATTCGACGGATTTTAAAAGATTCCATAAGATCTGAAAGATTTTAGGGTATTTAAAAAAAATTCCAAGATATTTTCGCTTGAAAAAATTTCAATAAATTTGAAATATTTTAGGTAATTTTCAAAAATTACAGAGGAATTTAAAAAGAAATCCAAGTAATTTTGAATAGATTTCAATAAGTTGAAGGTATTTCAAAGAATTTACAAGAATTTAGGGTATTTTAAAAATTTTCAAGGAATTTTCAGTATAGCTTCAAAAAAATTTTAAGAGATTTGAAATATTTTAGGGAATTTTAAAACATTGCAGAAGAAATTTTAAAGATTCCAAGGGAATTTAAAAAGATTCAAAGGAATTTTCAAGAGCTTAAAAAAATTTCAAGAGATTTGATGATATTTCAAAGAATTTGAAAGATTTTAGGATATTTAAAAATATATTTTAGGGTATTTTTTTTTAATTCTGAAGCATTCTCAAAATTTTTTAAATTTTCAAAGAATTTCCTGGAATTTCGGAATATTCAATTGTTTTCAATAATTTGAAGGGATTTCAAACGATTTGAGAGATTTTAGGGTATTTTTAAAAATTCCTTGGTATTTTGATTTAAAGGTATTTCAAAAGGCTTTAAATATTTTAGGGCATTTTCAAAAATGCTAAGGAATTTCCGAGAGCTTCAAAAAGTTTCAAGAAATTTCAAAAAATTGTTAAAAGATCAAAGAATTTCCAAGGACATTAATGATTTTAAAGGATTTAAAAAAGATTTCATGAGCCTTTAAAGAATTTCCTAGAATTTGAGAATTTTTAATTGATTTCAATCATTTTTAATAAATACAAGGGAATTCAAAAAATTTTAAAGGATGTGAAATATTTTAGTGTATTTTGAATAGATTTCAATAATTTGAAGGTATCCAAAAGGATACAATTTTTAAGGGTGTTTTTGAAAATGCCATGCAATTTTAAAGTGCTTCAAAAAGTTTCAAGGTATTTAAAAAAATTTCAAAATATTTGAAATATTTTATTGTAATTAAAAATATTCGAAGGGATTTTTAATTTATTTAATAAATTTGAAGGTATTTCAACGAATTTTAAAGACTTAATGGTATTTAAAAACAATCCCCAATTCTTTTTGACTCAAAAATTCATATATTTTTGTAGAAATTTCAAATTCACTATTCCTCTGCTTGAAAATTTAACTATTGGGTTGGAAATTCCTTTAAAATTTCAAATATTTGTTTTAAAATTCATGTATTTTGTCAGAAAAAGTCGTCTTGTGTGATAGAAAATTAATCTTCTTCGTTGAAAATTTATCTTTTCAGATGAAAATTCATTTCCTTCATTGAAAGATAATTTTTTATTGAAAATTTATCTGTTTTTGGTGAAAATTGAACTATTTTGTTAAAAATTCATATTTTCGTTTTGAAAATTAAATAATTTGTTTTTTTTTTTTGCTTTAAAATTAATTTTTTTAATTAAAAATGCAGTTATACTCTTTTGGTTGAAAAATTAAATGATTTCAAATCCTTTGCAATGTTTAGAAATTCCTATACATTTTATAAAGATCTTGAAAATTTTCAAAGAAACAAAAATATTTCAAATATTTCAAAATCTGTTGAAATTCTTTAAAAAAAATTTAAAGCTCTCAAAAATTTCTTAACATTTTTCAAAATACTCTAAACTATTTAAAATCCTTTGAAATCCTCTTGAAAATTCAAATCACATTTTCTAAAACACTTCAAAATTCCTTGGGGTTTTTTTAAATACCTGTAAGCCTTTAAAATTCTTGGAAACACCTTCGAATTAACGAAATAGATTAAAAATACCTTAGAATATTTTAATATACGATAAAATATTTCAAATCTTTTGAAATTTTTTGAAATACCTTGAAACTTTTTTAAGCACTTCAAAATTTCATGGCAGTTTCAAAAATACCCTAAAATTTTTTCAATCATTTTGGATTCCTTCAAATTATTAAAATCTATTCAATATGCACTAAAATATTTCCAATCCTTTACAATCTTTTGAAATCCCTTAAATTTATTAAAGTTCTTTAAAATTATTGGAATCAATTGAAAATTCCAAAATTCTAGGAAATACTTTAAAACCTCATGCCATCTTTTTTAAATCCTTCAAAATCATTAATGTTCTTGAAAATTCTTTGATCTTTTAAAAATCTTTTGAAATTCCTTGAAACTTTTTAAAGCTCTCGGAAATTCCTTAGATTTTTTGAAAATACCCTTAAATCTTTAAAGTCTTTTGAAATACCTTTAAATCAGAATACCCTAGATCATTTTTAACCCCTGCAAATCTTTTGAAGTTCCTTGAACTTATTAAAACTTTTAAAAATTCCAAACAATTTTAAATACTACCCTAAAATCTCTCAAGCCGTTTGAAATCCCTTGAAAACAATTGAATATTCCCAAATTTTAGAAAATTCTTTAAAGCCTCATGAAATTTTTTTTAAATCCTTTAAAATCATTCATGACCTTGGAAATTCTTTACAATTTTTTAATTTTGGAAAATGCTTTGGAATTTAAAAAAATACCCTAAAATATATTTTTAAACAGCCTAAAATCTTTCTAATTCTTTGAAATATCATCAAATCGCTTTACAAATTTTTCAACCTTTTGAAAATTCCTTGGAATCTTTTTAAATTCCCTTGGAATCTTTTAAATTTCCTCAGTATTGTTTTACAATTCCCTAAAATATTTCAAATCTCCAAAAATTTTTTTTAAGCTACTGAAAATTCCTTGAAAGTTTTAAAAATATCCTAAATTCTTATAAATCCTTTGAAATACCTTCAACTTATTGAAATCTATTCAAAATTACTTGGAATATTTATAAATTCCCCTGGAATCTGTCAAAATTCCCTAAAATATTTGCACTTAAAATATTGTTAAGCATTTTAAAATTTCTTTGAATTTTTTGAAATCAATTAAAAATTTCCTGGAATCTTTTAAAATTCCCTAAAATATTTCAAATCTTATAAAAATTTTTGAAGCTCCTGTAAATTCCACGGAAGTTTAAAAAATACCCTAATTTTTTTTTAATCCTTTGAAATATCTTCGAACTATTAAAATCAATTAAAAATTCCTTGGAGTCTTTTAAAATTCCCTAAAATATTTCAAATCTCTTGTAATTTTTTAATTCTTTTCAAAATTTCTTGCATCTTTTTTAAATACCCTCAAACCTTTCAATAAAATAACTATCTAATTAGTTTTAAATGATTTATAATTAAGATAAAAATATTCTTGTTATTTAATTTTTAATATTTAATACATTGAAGTGGTCTGCTTTTTGCAGATAAGTATATAACTGGTTTGCCAGAATAAATTTTCCACGTTCGGCAAGAGCAGCTTTTAAGAGAGAACGTTTTTCTGCCATAAATGGTTTCAAGTATCATATCAGGGTCGACTTTAAAATTCTTTCAAGCTCATATCATCTTTGCTCAGAAATAATATATACTTTCAACTTTTTTTCTGTATTAAAAAAGACAGAAATAATAAAATTGTGGACTTTATATTTTATCGAAGAATCTATAAAATTCTAGAGAATTAATAAAAAGTTTCCCGGTTTTTGCCCGGTTCGCAAACAGTTTTCACGGTCAATGAAATTAAAAAATTCGAACTCCAAAACAAAAAATTTTTCCATTTTAAGTAATAAAAACTGAGCTGCAAGTTACATTCTTTTATAAGCTGATCACTACTTAAATTAAAAGTATAATTATTTTTATTTTAAATAGTTTAGAAATCTTAAAAATGCTTAAAATTTTTATTTCAAAATCTTAAAAAATCTACATGTTTTAAATTTTTTCACAGTAACATTTTTTTTTTGAAATTTTTTCAGAACTTCTAAACATCTTTTAAAATTATTCGAATTTTTCATAAAATTTGTTTAAATCCTGCCAAATAATAAAAATTTCATAAAATCTTCCGCATTCATTTTTGACAATTTTGTAAATCTTTCTAAATGTTTTTAAATATTCTATTGAAATAAATTTTTTTTAGATAAAAAATCATTTTCAATTTTCCTAGGAATCTTAAGGAAAAGTTTTTAATTCTTTTAAAACCTTTCACAATTCTTAAAAAGCTTCTAAATTTTGTGTTCGAAATGTGTAAAAATCTATATTTTATTTTAAATTAGGCCATGAATAATAGGTGTTAAATTGTTATTTATACATCAAAATTAAAAAATTAGACTTATAAATTAAGTTTTTTTTTTAATAGAACAATTAAAAATGCAACGTTCAAAGTTTTGTTTGTTTTTAGTTTTGAATATTTGATTTATAATTACTAATTTTAAATGAACAGTCAGATATTTTTAAATATTATAAGTAATTGTTCTTTTTCTTAATTAAAAAATTTCAAACTGAATGGTTTAAAAATGGAACATTTTAGACTGAAACAATATTTGAAATTTATTAAAATCTTTTACTTCTGAATATATTATTTTGAAGTTATTTTAAAATAGTTTTATTTTTAACGTTAAAATCTGGAAATTCTAAAATTGTAATCCTGAAAGTACAGTTCATTTTTAAAAACCATTAATTAATTTATATTCACAGTTAACTCGAAATATTTTTTATAAAAAATCTTCGATTGGAAACGCTTCTAATTTTGAATCGTTTTTTAAGTCTTTAAAACACTTTTCAAATTCTTTTAATTAAAATGTAAGCTTACAAATTAAAATATGAAATGGAAAATTTGTTAAGTAAAATATTTTCGAATTATGCATTCTAAACTAATATTAAATTTATTTATGTTTTAAAAAGTACGGCTTAACGTCTTAAAATGATACGAAAGCCATTTTTATAGGCGCATTGCGCCTACTTTGACAAATTTGTGATTTGAAAGAAGGTTGCGGCCTAAGGTTTACTTCAGATTTCGACAAAAAACTGAGAAAGTTATGTGGATTTATCATTTCTGTACATTTTTCACCATGTTAATCACAAGAAAAAAACTATGGTAAATTTCTCATACATGTATTGGAAGTAATTAACCCATACATGCATTGCAATTTTTCCATCCATCGGTATGGGAAAATAGTCATACGTGTGCATGGGACTTTTCCCATACCAGGTATGTACCATATTTCCCATACCAGGTACCATATTTCTAGAATTTTCCCCTCTCCTGTTGCTTCTTCCTTCTTTTTATGAAAGATGTCTAATTGCACTGAATCTTATTACACTCACAATGATTCACTGCTACAACTTCAAAATGTTTCACAAGTGTGTACTGAAACTATTATGAATTAGACGTTTGACGCCATGATTGTATTATACTCTGCTCCTTCTCCTCGATTCACCACGGTTACAGCACATGCACGCTTCAACTCGGCTGCGCATTCTGCAGCCGCGCATCAAAGTTCCATACATGACTGGAAGTTTTCCCATACCAGTGTATGGGATTCTCGTCGTTTATGGGAAATGTACAAGTGAGCAATGGATCATTTCCATGCTTGTATGGGATATTCAAAAGTGTGGGAAAAATGCCACACATTCGTAAAATGCCATACTTTCGTATGGGAAAATTAAGATTATTTTTAGTGTATGGGAAACATCAAGGGGTGTTTGTTAGAGGTAAATTCTCGACACAGATCATTTTTTGGCCATTGAAATGAAATCGATCATAAGAGTGGAAGAAGTTTGAGAACAAAATTTGATCATATGTCTAAGGGTCGCACCTTAATGAACACCAGTGGTTAGAAAATATCAATTCTCAACACAGATAACAAAATAAAGCGGTGTAAACATGTGAAGTTCTAGTTGCGTTAGCAAAACGTGAGTTTGGTTATCATGTATGATTGGACATTGAAAATGGGATTCATGAAAGGTCTTCACACACTGGTCGGTTAGTGGTTGATGAAAAGAAAGCGAACTAGGCCAAACAAGCGTGCGGTAACAAAGTTGCAAAACGAGCAGGTGATTATAAAGTCACCTCACCTTGAGGGTGAACAGTAGGACCTTCCGGAAGGCAGGTAGCTGATTCGGGAAGTACCAAGTGGCTTCGAGTAACTGCTATTGGAGCGATCAAGCAGCGAAGCAGTCGTCGAGGTGGGTCTGTAAGTGTTATATTTCGATGTCGAACTGCCGATCCTGGATGACGTCGTCCCGCTACTCGAAGTGCCAGAGTATCGTCTCGATATGCTCGGCGATAAGGGTGCCATGGGACTCGTACTGTACGAAACTGCAACTGCACCCGAGTAAGCCCCTTGATGAAATGGCATCGCACCTGGGCTGGGGCTGACAGTTGACAGTCTGCTCTTCTAGAGCCTCCCCTTTTCCCTCCCGTCCTCTCTCCTGATTTCTTGTGTCAGTCCCTAAACACCACCAGGGAGGGCAAAAAAGAAAAGAATCATCAGAGAGTCTACGTGAAGGATGATTTTAAATTCCCGGTTTGACTAATAGTCCCATAAGACAACCACTAAGCAAAAAGCTCTCCACGAGGGCATCTATCACCCCTCTGCAACTCTTCATCATACGTTTCTAATAAACAATTTTTTTCCTCACTCTCCTCTCCTGGCATATACATCTTTTGCTTCTTTTACATCCATACACCTTTTCATGAAGACTCTAGTGTTTCCGCGGCTCTTTATTTTCTTACGCTTTAGAGTCCCATCTCCACATTCTTTCCCGGTTCTACCTCTGGATACGCTATACCATTCACTTTATCTAACACTTGTTAAACGTCCACCATCCATTCTCTCAACATGATCAAACCATCTATAAAGCAATTTATTTCATTCTTGTCAATCAGTATATGGTACATTCTTTGTCCTATTCTTTTCTTGCTGTTTATACGTCTGGATAAGCTACCATTCACTTGACCTAAATGCACTTGCTTCGTTAAACGTCCTCCATCCATTCACTCAACATGACCAAATCATCCAAACATTTTACCCTTTTCAATCAGTGTTTCTTCTACACCACATTTTTTGAGAACCCACTCATTACTGACTGTTAATTATTTGTCCCATCCTTTTCTTGGTAAGTCTAGGTCTCGCTATCATATAACACAGTGGATGCAAGCACAGAATTATATATATTGCAATTTCAGCTTTATTTGTCACAATTTTACTTTTATTACTAGATCTATCTATCTATCTTTCCGTCAGCAGTAAATGACTTCCAGGATACACGAAATCATCAACTTGTTCAATCCTCGATCTCTTCGTCTAAGGCAATGTTGCATACTGTTTTCTAATCCCTACTTTGAAACACAATAATTTTTCTTTTATTAATATTAGGAGCCGTTCGAAAACTAAAAAACTCTACTTTGAACACTTTTTCCAACCCTCCCCTATTTACGTCAAAATTTGTTCTTTGATTTCATTTGATAAACGCCTAAGACAAAACAAAAAACATCATATTTTTAACAGGCATCACAGCCCAAAATGCTCTCCAAAGAGGGAAAATTGATGCATGTACCATATTACATGTATCTAATATGAAACGCTTAAGATTTCAAGTCGAAATATATTGGATTTTAAATAAAATAGTTTAATCAATTAATTTCTGATGTTAGATATTACCGATTAATGGTCCAATAATTTTCTGGAGAAACGAGAACATTATTTGACCAGCAATAGGCAATATCTAACATCAGAAATTGATTAATTAATTACCCTGCTGGACAAAATAACATTAATTATTAAAATAGTTTTAATTTTCAACTGCAAACGATAAGTTTTCAACCAAGAAAGATGTTTTTTTCAAACAAATAGCTGAATTTTCAACCTACGAAAACTAATTTTAAACCAAATGGTCGAATTTGAAACAAAAGAATATTAACTTCTAACACAAACATTTTCTGCAAAAAGACAAATTACTTTTCAACAAAATAGTTGAATTATTAACAAAATAATTAAGATTTTAACAAAAAATAGTTACATTTGTAACAGCAAAGTTAAAATTTCGACCTACAAATACAAATTTTCAACTAAACAGTTGAATTTTCAACAAAAACATTAATTAAAAACCAAAAAGTTGCAGTCACAAATGCAGTTGACTTTGAAAACGGAAAAGATGAATATTCAATCAAGAAAGTTAAATTTGCAACCAAAAAGGATGCTATTTTAATAAAATTGTTGAATTTTCATCAAAATAATTAAATTTGCAACCAAACAGTGGGACTTTTAACAAGAACAAAAATAACAAATTTCTAGCCGAAGATAAGAATTTTCCACCAAATTGTTGAATTTTCAACCAATAGTTGAAATTTCTAATAAAATACTTAAATTTTCATCTCAATAAGACAAATTTTCAACAGTTTAATTTTCAAACAAAAAGGATGACTCTTTAATAAAATTGTTCAATTTTCATCAAAATAATTGATTTTGCAAGAATAGTTGAATTTTTAACAAAAAATATGAAATTTCTAACCCGAGATGAATTTTCAACCAAATTGTCGAATTTCTACCAGAATAGTCAAATTTTCATCCCAAAAGATATATTTTCAACAAAATTGTAGAATTTCCATCAAAATGATCAAATTTGGAACCAAAATAATAAAAATTTTAACAAAAATCGCTCACTTTTCAGTTAAAGTTAAATTAATTAAATTAATTAATGATGACAAAATTATACTGTGCAATTATAAGAAACAACCTTTTCATACATAATTTCAAAGTTATTTATCATCTCAATAATAAATTAATTTAATCTTTATTTATACAACTAAAGTGTAAATAAATTCATCATTAAGATAATAAATAACCTTGTTATTGTTACTACAAAATTAATTTCTCCTAACTGCGCAGTATAATTTTATGATGCCATCAAGAGCATTCAAGAAATTTAGCACGGACACGAACCACTTGAGCTGTGGAATGGTCTCGATGTCGGTAACATGTCGGTAACAGGAATCTTGAATCAAAAAACCCTCTTACTTATTTATTCCTCAGATTTTCTGCTTCTCAAATGCGTACATAAATTCTCTAACTTTTCGTGATTTTCCTCTTTTTTAATCTCTCTATCAATCCTGAATTAAAAAATGTTTTACCTAGGATTTCCGTAATTTATTAAAGCGTCACAATTTTTTTACGTGCACCGGCAAAAGTTTTAATTTTACTAATGAAACTAAAGGAATGCATACAATAACTCATATCACTCTCCACGACAGCATTTCCGTATAATAGCCAACTTCCGCAACAAGAATCCCACAATTGTAACTCAGAACCGACTACCTCGATTTTTAAACGAAAAGTTAATTATTCGTCGACCAATCAAAGTTTGCAGAAATTTACGTCCAACTCTCTTGTTAGCATTTTTTCTAGTTCTCGTTTACAGGCCTCCGACTCACTTCAGAGATGAAAAAAAGTGTAAATAGTCTCACAAATTAAAAAAATAATGTACAAATAGTATCATAAAATGTTTTAAGTATTAAACTTATGTTCAGTCCGAATTAAAAAAAAATAGTCCAAAATCAAAAAGATTTCAAGGAATCTGTATTATCATCAGAGAATAACAGAACATTTTTAACGTCTTTTCAGACTAGATGGAGTTATAAATTACAAATTATTTTAATAAATTTTTTTCTAAAAAATAGCTTCTTTCATACCGCTGGGAATCGAACCACAGAACTTCCGAATGCCGGTCGGGTGCTTTCCCATCAAGCTAATAGAAAGATCAAGAGAAGAAACTTTTTTTTTCAGAAATACACGCTTTCTTTTGCCAGGTGGTACAAATCAAATTTTTCAAGGAATCTGTATCATCATCAGAGAATAACAAAAATTTTTAACGTCTTTTCAGACTAGATGGAGATATGAATTAAAAATTATTTTAACTAATTTTTTTCTGAAAAAACGTCTTCTTTCCACTTTAAAGAAACTAGAGAGATCGAGAGAAGAAACTTTTTTTCAGAAATACACGCTTTTTTTTGCCAGGTGGCACAAATCAAATTTTTTAAGGAATCCGTATTATCATCAGAGAATAACAGACATTTTTAACGTCTTTTCAGACTAGATGGAGATATGAATTAAAAATTATTTTGACCAATTTTTTCTGAAAAAAGGTCTCCTTTCCACCTTGAAGCAACTAGAGAGCTTGAGAGAAGAAACTTTTTTCAGAAATACACGCATTATTTTTCCAGGTGTTGAAGATCAAATTTTTCAAGGAATCCGTATTATCATCAGAGAATAACAGACATTTTTAACGTCTTTTCAGACTAGATGGAGATATGAATTAAAAATTTTAACTAATTTTTGTCTGAAAAAACGTCTTCTTTCCACTTTAAAGAAACTAGAGAGATCGAGAGAAGAAACTTTTTTTCAGAAATACACGCTTTTTTTGCCAGGTGGAACAAATCAAATTTTTCAAGGAATCTGTATTATCATCAGAGAATAACAGACATTTTTAACGTCTTTTCAGACTAGATGGAGATTTGAATAAAAAATTATTTTAACTGATTTTTTTCTGAAAAAAGGTCTCCTTTCCACCTTTAAGCAACTAGAGAGATTGAGAGAAGAAACTTTTTTCAGAAATACACGCATTATTTTTCCGGGTATTAAAAATCAAATTTTTCAAGGAATCTGTATCATTATCAGAGAATAACAGAAAAGGTTTTTAATTAATTCTTTTCTGAAAAATATTAATTAGAATAATTTTTAATTCATAACTCCATCTAGTCTGAAAAGACGTTAAAAAAAATTTCTGTAACTCTCTGATGATAATACAGATTCCTTGAAAAATTTTATTTTTACCACCTGGCAAAATTATGCGTGTATTTCTGAAAAAAGTTTCTTCTCTCGATCGCTCTAGTAGCTTAATGGGAAAGCACCCGACCGCCAATCGGAAGTTCTGTGGTTCGATTCCCAGCAGAGCTAAAGGAGAAGATCTTTTTTCAGAAAACAAATTATTTAAAATCAAAAAGTGTGCAATGGAAAAATAAACTGATTTTATAAGAAAAAAAAAAAAACCATAAGAAAATCTTAAGATTTGCTGTTGAGCTAAGCCTTTTTGGTTGAATAAATTTTGAAGTTCATTCTTCTCGGCTTAGAAGTCTAATATAAAATTCAACTGCACGTGGAAAATTAATCTTTTTTGATTGAAAATTCAACAATTTGATTGAAATCCTGTTTATTTTATAATTAAAAAATTGTTCTTTGATTGAAAATTCATCTCATGTCGAAATATCACATTTTTTGATTAAAATGCAACTGCCTGTTTAAAAATTAATCTGTTTCGGTTGAAAATGAACTTTTTCCTAGAAAATTGTACTACTTTGTAGAAAAATCATATTTACTTGTCGGAAATTTTTGTATTTTGTGGAAAATTTGCCTTTTCTGGTAGCAAAACAAGTTTTTTGGTTGAAAATGCGAATGTTTGGTTGCAAATTTATCTGTTTTATTTGAAGACTCGACTATTTTCTTGAAAATTAATTTTTTTGGTTTGAAAATTAAAATATTTTTACAGCAAATTCGTCTTTTTTTGGCCAAAAACTTTATTATTTGGTTCAAAATTGAAATATTTTGTTGAAAATTTAATTTTGTCAAAAAGTCATACTTCTCGGTTGGAAATTAAACAATTGGTTTGAAAATACTACTCTTTCTGACCAAATATCACCTTTGTTTTATTAAAAATGCAACTGTCTGTTTAAAAATTATTCTGTTTCAGTTGAAAATTAACTTTTTTCTTGAAAATTTGACTGTTTTGTGGAAAATTCATATTTACTTGTCGAAAATTTGGAAATTTGGTAGACGATTCAACTCTTTGGTTACAAACTTTTGTATTTTGTGGAATATTCGCATTTTCCGGTGGGAAATAATTTTTTCTTTAAGAAAATTAATCTATTTTATTTGAGGATTCAACTATTTTGTTGAAAAATACATTTTTTGTTGAAAATTCGTTTTCTTTTTGTTTTGTTGAACGAATTGGTTGAAAATGAACTTTGCTGTTGAAAATTACTATTCTTGGTTTGAAAATTAAAATATTTTTGCAGGAAATTCGTATTTTTTGGTTAAAAATTGATCTTTGTTAGTAGAATTGAAAATTCTTGAATTTTAAAAATATAGAATTACACATTATTCTATTTTCAAGATTTATTTTTTGAAGATATGTAATTTTGATTGTTAGTTTTTTAATATTTCAATTTTAGAGATTTGCAATTTGAAATTCTTCAAGTTTAACGATAAACAATTCAAAACTCCTCAAATTTGAATAATAATTCATAAACTTTAATGATTTTAAAGATCAAAAGTCAAGCTTTGAATTATACATTTTCCAAATTGAGGGAATTTCGAACCCAACATAATCGAAATTCAGCACTTTAAATTTTAAAACTTAAAACTTGCATAATTTTTAATTGCAAATTGTCAAAATTAAAAACTCTTCAATTTTAAAAATATATAAATATAAATTCATAAATTTGGATAATTTTGAAGATCAGAAGTCAAGATTTTAATTCTAAATCATCCAAATTGAAGAAATTTCGAAAGTAAATCAATAAAATTACAGAATTTTTCATTGTAAATTTTCAAAATGAAAAAATCTTTAATTTTAAAAGATTTAGAATTCAAAGATCTGAAATTTTTAAGAGTTATAATTAAACATTCTTAAATTTTGAAATCTTGGAATAGAAAACTATTCAATTTTCAAGACTTGCTCTTTGAAGACATTTAATTTTGAAAGTTTTTTTTTTAAAGTTCAATTTAAAAAATTTGCATTATAAATTCTTCAATTTTGAAGATTTACAAGTGAAATTTCTTCAATTCTAAAGGTATATAGATAATAATTCTTAAATTTCAGAGACGTGCAAGTAATAATTCTTACATTTTTATGATTTTAAATATAAAAAGTCAAGTTTTCAATTCTAAATCTTCCAAAATAAAATAAAAAAATTCCTTATATTCTTATTTAAATACCGTAAAATATTAAAAATAAATATTTTAAATGCCTTTGAACTTTTTGAATCGACTGAAAATTCCATGGAATTTTTAAAAATACCTTAAAATCTGTCAAATTCTTTGAAATCCTTTCAAATTATTGAAATAAATGGCAAAACAAAATTTTAATTTTTAATTTGAAATTTTTAACGATTTTCAATTCAAAGATCTGCAATTTTGAAGAGTTATAATTGAAAACTCTTAAATTTTGAAATTATAGAATTGCAAATTATACAATTTTGAAGATTTTTATTTTAAAAGATTTGTAATTTGGGACATTTTTTATGGAATATAGTTCAATTTTGAAGATTCAAAATGTAAAATTCTTCAATTTCAAACGATTTGCAATTTATTTAAAATTTCTCAATTTTTAATATTTACAGATGAAACCTCTTTAATTTTGAAGACGTATACTTAATAGTTTTTAAATTGTAATGATTTTTATGATTTAAAAAATCAAAAGTCAAGTTTTCAATTATAAATCTTCCAAATAAAAGAAATTTCGCATCCTAATTATCAAATTTGCAACACTTTAAAATTTCTAAACTTGTATAATTTTCAACTGTAAATTTTCAAAATTACAAACTCTTCAATTTTAAAATTCTTAAATTTGAATAATTTTGAAAATCAAAAGTCCCGTGTTAAATTCTCAATCTTCCAAATTTTGAATGTTAATCACAATTTGTAATGGTCAATTTTCAAATTTAAAAAGCTCTTTAATTTTTAGTATTTACTCGTAATTATTACTGCTTTATTTATGTGTAAATAAATTTACAATTTTGAAGCCTTCATTTTTCAAGGATTTATTGATCAAAATTCTTAAATTGGGAAAATTTTGAAGATCAAAAGACATGTTTTCAATTTTAAATCTTCTAAATTGAAAAATTTCAAAAATAAATCAACAAAATTACAAAATAATTGTAAATTACCAAAATTTTTAAAAAATGTCAATTTTAACAGATTTAAAATTAAAATATGATCTACTTTTTTTAGCTACAAATGAAAATTCTTGAATTTTGAAACTATAGAATGACATCATCCATGTGGAAAAATTTGTTACAAGAAAGTACAACAATTCTACAATTATTTAGCAATTTTTACTTTTCAGTTAAAATGAGCATTTATAGATCAAATATTAAAAAGTAAACAATTTAAATTTTCTACATTACAGTTTTAATTGTTCTACTTAACAAATTTTTAATATGTAAGTAAAATTACTGAATTTTGATGCATAAATAACAATTGAACATAATCAATTTGGAAAAAATTTGAGTTATTTTGAGAGATATTTACAAGAATATTAAACAAAATTTAAAAAGAATTAAAAAACTATTAATTTGGAAAATAATCGAGTAACTTTAAAATATATTTAGAAGTTTGAAAAGAACCGAAAAAAATTCTAAGAAAAACTAACATTTTTTAAAAATTAATTTAAAAAGAATATTTAATAAGATTTCCAAAATTTTCAAAAAAGAATCTGGATGATTAACAATTTCCATTTAATTGAAAAATCCTCAAGTGGAAACAGAATTTTAGAAAAACTCAAACTGATGTAATAAACTAATAAATTAATAAACTAATAAACGTGCTGAAAACTTTTTTTTCCGACTCAATTTTTACCTTCGACTGCCTACTTTGTAGAGATAGAAAGGCGTGTTCAAAATCGATTCGATTTAGCAAACAGAAAATAAAGTCTATTTCAAAGAAACCTGTACAAAAGTATACTTAACTGACCTACATTTCAACATTCTTGCTTTTATTTCAAAATAGAAACAAAATTTATAGATTTAAAAATAAAAATAAAATATTTAAAAAAGTTCCATGTCTTATTAATAATAATAACTTTTGTTGTAATTCAAGCAATCCAGATGGTTCCATCAGCAATTATGCCAAGAGATAATAATACTCTTTCACCGAACTAAATCCAGCTGAATCCACTCTCCCATCCCACGCAGACTAATGTTTTGGAAACTTTACCTCGATCAAACAATAAAAATTATAATGAATACTAAAATACTCTGAAAAAAATAGATTTATTTTCTGTTTTCTTCCTTTTTTCCTTTCTTTTTTTTTTTTGTATTTTTTTTTCTTTTTTCAAAAAACTAAAAATTAAGTTAACAAATAATACGTATGAATTTGAGAAACAGGGTGGTCCACAAATTAATTTTCAAAATTCCCTGACTTTTCCTTGACTAATTTTCCTCTTCTCTGACCATTAATATTGAAGGATTAAAATTAAAAATTTTAATATTTTTAATATCAAAAGTCACCAAAAGTGACTAATTTCTAACCCAAAAGGTGACGAAAAGTCTCTTAATATTTTTTTAGATTAAAAAGAATTCAAATGAATTGGAAAATTTTTCACTGATTTCAGTAAAACTGGACTTCCACGAAATCCATAAAAATTCAAGTTTGAAATAATTTTATAAAAATTGATAGGAATTCAAAAGGATTTGATGACATGCCTAAGAATTCAAGGTGATTTAAAAATACTACAATATGAATTAAAATTTTTTTAAAAATCCCATTGAAATACGTAGAATTGAGTGAATTCAGAAAAAAAATCAAGTGATTTCAAAAAAATGTGAAAGAATTATAAAGAATTTGAAAGAATTCAGGATAAAATTAATAAGAATTCGGGGTGAATTTCAAATGAGTTCAAATGAATGACAAAAAATATTTGAAAATCTCTTCGAATCTATTCAATTTCTTCACTTGATGTAAATAAATTCTATGAAATCCATTAAAATATTACAAAATTCCGTGAAATTCTACGAAAACTGATGAAATTTCCTGAAATCCCCAAAAATTTATTATAATACTTTGACAGATTAAATTAAAATCATTAAAATCTTTGCAAATCCCATGAAATTTTGTTAACACTTGAAAATTCCTTGGAGTTATAAAAAATGCCCTAAAATATTTTAAAAAAATTGAAATATTATGAAATTTTTTACTTTTTGAAGCTGTTGAAAATTCCTAGAAATGTTTTAAAATATCCTCAAATCTTGAAAATCTTTTGGAATCACTTCAAATGATTAAAATATATTAAAACTACCCAAAAATATTTCAAAATTTTTTTAAATGCCTTGATATTTTTTTAATCGTTTAAAAATTCCCTGAAGTTTTAAAAAATACTCTAAAATATTTAAAATCCTTGGAAATCTTTTGAAATTCCTTGATTCTTTTTAAAGATCTTGCAAATTGCTAAAATATTGTTTAAAATACCCTAAAAATCTTGAAAATCTTTTGGAATCCCCGGAAATTATTATTACTCATTTTTTATTAATTTTAAAAATTATTCTGAAATATGTGATAGCCTTTGAAGTGCCATCAAATTACTGAAATCAATTGAAAGCAATACAAAATTCCTTTTAATTTTTTAAATTATCCTAACATTTTTCAAATCTTGTGAAATCCGATTAAATTATACTGAAATCAAATAAAATTTTCTTGGAATTTTCTGAAATATATTTCAAATTCTTCAAAATCTTTTGAAATCCCTTGAAATTTTGTAAATTTCTGAAAAATTCCTTGGATTTTTTTAAAACCTTAAATCTGTAAAATTCTTTGCAATCCCTTCAAATGATATAAATCAATCTTATAAATCCTCAGAAATCTCAGAAAATTCCTCAGAATTATTTTTTCAACTATAAAATATTTAAAATCCTTTGAAATGTTTTAAAACTTCAAATCGCTTGAAACTTTTTAAACCTCTTTAAATTTTTTTGGAAGTTAATTTTTTGAAGTATGTTTAAAATCCTTTGAAATCTTTTGAAATCCCTTGCAACTTTTTAATGCTCTTGAAAGTTTGAATTTTTAAAAATACTGTCAAATCATTTAAAATCTTTTGAAATCCCTTAATACTTTTTATAGGTCTTGAAAATTCTGGTTAATTTTTAAAAATATCCTGAAATCTTGAAAATCTTTCGGAATAACTGTAATTTATTCAAATATAGTAAAATACCTTAAGATATTTCAAATTCTTAAAATTTTTTGAAATTACTTCAAATTTTTTTAATTGCATAAAGAATCCTTGAAAGTGTAAAAATATTTCAAAAGCTTCGAAATACCATTAAACTACTAAAATCAATTAACATTTTTTTGGAATCTTCTCAAATACCCTAAAATATATTTTAAATCCTTTAAAATATTTCAAAATCCCTTAAAATTTTTGTAATCGTTAAAAAATATTCGTGAAATTTTAAAATTTATACTAAAATCAATAAAAAATTTCTTGAAGTCTTCTCAAATACCCTAAAATATATTTTCAATCCTTTAAAATCTTTGGAAATCGCTTAAAAATTGTTAAAGCTCTGGAAAGATTTCTGGAGTTTTGAAAAATACTAATAATATCACTTCAAATTATTGAAATATACAAAAAATACCCTGAGACATTTGAAATCCTCTAAAATATTTTGAAATCTCTTGAAATTTTTTTAATCGTTTAAAAAGTCCTTTGAATTTTTTTAATTGTCCTAACAGTTTTCAAAATTTGTTGAAGTGCCTCAAATTATTGATATCAATTGAAAATTCCTTGGAATCTTTTAAGAACCTTACAATATTTCGAAACTTTAAATCTTTTGATATCCCTTGAAATTTTTTTAATAACTCGAAAATTCCTAAGAATTTTCAAAAATACCCGAAAATATTTCAAATTCTTAGAAATCTTTTGAAATGCCACGGAACTTTTTAAAGCTCTAAAAAAACAGAATTTTTAAAGTTATTTAAAAAAAATGACTAAAAGTAACCACCAAAGAAGACGAATTTTCAAGAAAATACATGAATTTTCAATTAAAAAGATAAATTGTCAACCAACAATTAAATAAAAAAACTTTAAAAAAAAATGGTAACATATATTTATTTCAAACTAAAATTATGAATCTTCAACTGGAACAGTTGAATTTAAAACAACAAAAATATGATTTTTCAACTAAAATGAGGAGCCTTTAAATAGAATCATTGAATTCTCAACAAAAAGATTAATTTTCAACCCAGAAGATTAATTTCTATAAAAAAAGTCGAATTTTCAATTAAAAAAGATAATTTTTCAACCGAAAATTGAATAGTTAAATTTTCAGTAAAAAATTCATTTTCAGCGAAGAAAAAAAGAATTTTCAACAAAATAACTCATTTTTCAACCAGAGATGAATTTTAAATAAAAATGAATCGTGAACAAACAAAATTAATTGTTAGCAAAAGCGTAACTTTCAACCAAGTAATTAAATCTTCATTCCAAAAATATGAATTCTGAACAAAAAATATAGTAGCTGACATCTCAACCAAAAAGAGATTCAAATTTTTAATTAAAAACAATCTAATTCCACAAAAAAGAACGAATATTCAACAAAATACATGAATTGAAAAGTTAAATTGTCAATCACAGTTTGAATAGTTACATTTTCAGTAAAAAATAATTCTAAAAAAAAAAAAAATTTCAGCAAAATAGTTCAAGTTTGAAATAGAATAGTTAAATTTTCAGTAAAAAAATTAATTTTCAACCTAAGAAAAAGCGAATTTTCAACAAAATAGCTCATTTTCCAACCAAGGATATGAATTTTCAATTGAAATGATAAATCTTTTTTAACAACAAAAAAACTTTTTTAGCAAAAGAGTAACTTTCAACCCAGTAATTAAATCTTCATTCCAAAAAATGAGTTCTGAACAAAAAAATGTAGTAGTTAATATTACAACTAAAAAAGATTAAAAATTTTAATAAAAAAACCATGGAATTCAACAAAATACATGAATTTTCAACTAAAACCGATCAATTTTCCACTCAAAATATTATAGAAATTTGAAAAATGATTGAAAATTAATTTTAAACCTAAAAAAAAAAAGAATTTTCAGCAAAATAGCTCTCGAAAAAATTGCCCGACTTGAAAAAAAAAATCCCTGACAATTCCAGGTTTTCTAGGTTTCTCAGATGGGGTAGACACCCCGAAAAATCCCCGAAATAAAATAAAATAAAAATCTAATTCATCGCCTTGCTTGAAATGAAGTAACTCTATGCTTGAACAATTTTCCTATTTAGTCGTCAACTTTAATCGTGCTAAGTGAGGTATGAATAATTACGATAATGAGATTACAACTCAAGTAATTATCATAATGAAGTATAAATTATATCAATTATTTAAATGAAGTATCTGATGAATTAGGCTATTTTTTACATTTTTTATTGAAAATTCAAGTATTCCAGTTGAAAATTCTTCATTTTAGTTGAGAATTCATTCCTTGATTACAAATTTGAATATTTTGTTGAATATTCTATTTTTGGTAACAGATTTATTTTTTGATTGAAATTGTAAGAATTTCATATTTGATTGAAAATTGTTCTTTTTTTTAGTTAAAAATTCATTTTTTTCTGGTTGAAGATTCTTGATTTCAGTTGAAAATAATTTGGTTCAAAATTTAACTATTTTGATGAAAATTCTGTTTTATTGGTTGAAAATTAACTTTTTTAACTGAAAATTTAACTTCTACACTTTTGATGCTTTTTAAAAATGCCTTTTTTTTGTTTTAGTTAAAAATTCCTGTCTTTGGTTGAAAATTTAATTATTTTATTAAAAATTCGTTGCTTTCTGGTAGAAAAATTATATTTCTTATTTAAAAATGCAACGGCTTGGTTAAAAATTCACGTATTATTTTTAAATTCGTCTATTTTGGTAGAAAATTAATCTCCTCGGTTGAAAATTTTTATTTCTTGTTAAAAATTAAACTACTTTGTAGAAAAGTAATCTTCTCGGTTAAAATTGTATTTTTTGTTGGAAAATTCAATTCTTTGGTTAAAACATATTCTACTTTGAAGAAAATTCAACAACTTTGTGATTTGCTAAAATTTCGTCTTTTTGGGTTAAAAATTCAACTAGTTTGTTAGAAAATTCAAGGATTTGGTTGAGAATGAACATTTTTTTTCGAAAATAAAAAAAAAAACAAAAAAACAATTGTGTGGAAAAGTATCCTTTTTGTTTGAAAAGTTAAAAGGTTTTGTTGAAAATTCGTCTGTTTGGTTGACTTCAACTGGGTTTTTATTTAAGATTATTTATTATTTTTTGTTTATTTATTTATTTAATTTATTAATTTATCTTATTATTTTATATTTTCATTGTTAAAAAGTCAATATTTTGTTTGAAGATTCTTCATTTTAGTTGGAAATTTTCAACTATTTGGCTGAAAATGTATCTTTTTCAGTTGGAAATTCATGTATTTTTTTAAACATTCGTCTTTTTCGATAGAAAATTAATATTCTTGGCTAAAAAATTCATTATTTTGTTGAAAATTTAGCAATTTTGTTAAAAAAAAATAATCCATTTTAGTTAAAATTCGCGTAAGGTTAACAAGGGGTAACAAATTCAGGATAAATTCAGAAGACTTCAGAACAATTCAAGTTACATTTAAAAGAATTTAAGTTAATTGGAGAAATTTAAAAAAATCAAAAGGTGAATATTAAAAAAAATCCAATGAATTGAAAATATTTTAAAAATATGAAAAAACTTCATTGAATTCAGTAAGTTTGAAACAGCTTAGATAAATTCAAAAGAATTCAAAAGAATTTCATAAAATACCTAAGAATTCAAGGTGAGGTTAAAAGACTTTAGGATTAATTAAATAAAAATTGGAATGTTTTTTTAATCGAAAAAATTCCATTGATTACCATAAACTTTTAGTGAAGTTAGAGGAATTTAAAAGAAATGAGAAGACTCGATAAAATTCATTAAAAAATTCAAATTGAATTTTAAAAAAACAATCAAGTGAATTCAAAACAATTCAAAAATATGAAAAATTCATTAATCTAAGTAAGTTTGAAACAAGCTTAGAAAAATTTAAAGGGATTCAAAATAATTGGATAAAATGCCTAAGAATTCAAGGTGAGGCTAGAAGAATTTAGAATCAATTAAATAAAAACTAAACAATTTTAAAAATCCAGAAAATTAAATAGAATTGAGTGAATTAAGAAAAATTCAAGTAAATTAAAGAAATTCAAGAGAATTCTAAAGAATTTAAAATAATTCAGGGTGAATTAAAAAAAAATCAAATTTCTTCAAATCTTTGGAATTCTAATCATTTCTAACAAAGACTTCAAAAGGAATTAAACAAAAACTTTTGAAAAATCCATTGAAGTGAGTAGAATAGAGTAAAGCTAGAATTCAAAAGAATTTAAACGAATTCAGGATAAATTAATAAGAATTCAGGGCGAATTTCAAAGAATATTGAAAAATCTCTTCAAATCTTTGAAACCCTACGAAATCCCTCACTTTTTTGTGAATAAATTCTTTGAAATCCATTAAAATATTATAAAATCCTGGAAAACTACATGAAATCTGATGATACTTGAAATCCCGGAAAATGCATCAAAATACCTTGAGTGCTTTTAAAATCCTTTAAAATAATTAAAATTACTTGTAAACTTTTTTAAATAACCCGAAATATTTCAAATTCTTTAAAAACTGTTAAAATCCTTTTAAAATTTTTGAAGCTCTTGGAAATGCCAAATCAAATCTGTGGAAACCTTTTGAAATCGTTTAAAATGTTTGAAATGTCATGAAATTTTGTACTTTTTGTTGAAATTCTTTAAATCTTTTGAAATTCTCATGAATAACTTTAGAATATTTGTGAAATCATTTGAAATCTTCTAACAAATTTGGAAATAGTTTTAAATCTTTTTAATGTTTGGAAATCTTTGAAATTCGTGAAATCTTTTGAAACCCTTATGAATTCTTTAAAATGTTTGTGAAATCTTCTAAAAAAATTTGAAATCGTTTCAAATCTTTAAAAGTTTTTAAATCTTCGAAATCTGGTGTACTGTTCGCTTTTTGAAATCTTTGAAATTCTTGTATTTTTTAATAATCTTTAATCAATTTTGTATAAAATCTTTGAAATCTTTGTGAAATATTTTTAAATCATCTGAAAAATGTTGAGATCCTTTAAAATTTTTTAAATACTTTTAAATCTTTGAAATCTGGTTGAAATCCTTATGAATTCTTTATAAAATCTTTCTGAAATCTTTCGTATTTATTTGAAATCATTGGAATATTTTAAAAAAATTAATTTTTTATGAAAAAAAGAATTTTCAGCAAAATATTTAAATTTTCAATCAAAGAGATCAACCCTCAACCAAATTTTTAACAAAGTGGTTCAAGTTTTACCCAAGTGATTGAATTTTCAATTTAAAACATATCAATTTTCAGCCAAAAAAAGTTACGTTTTTAGTTTAAAAATTATTTTTCAACCAAAAAAAGGCATCGTCAACTGAAAAGATGAATTTTCTACCAAAAAATATGAATTCTCAACGAATGATGTAACAGTAGATATTTCAAAGAAAAAGTATGACTTTTTAATAAAAATTTTTGAATTTGCAACCAAATAATAAAATTCTTTACTACAATTACAGTCGTAGGGATGAAGTAACTGTAAAAAAAAATTAAAATTACAAGGCAAATAAATTACTAACTAAAATAATTACTAGGACTTTTCCAGGTTTTCAAGGACTTCCAGGGCACTAGACACCCTGGCAAAAGAAATCAGCTTAATTTGAAAGGACTCATTCTGAAAAGAACGTAATTTCATGTTAATAGACTTTTTCTTAGAGTGTGCAGATGTAAATAAAGTCTACAATAACAAGAATTGCATAACCTCGTCAAATTAATTCTATAAAGTTATATAACTCGTTTTTCAGTGCGATTCTCCTGACCTCAGATTCGCGTGTCTACATCAAGATCATATGGTTTAATCTCTTTTTGTTCCTCACTATTTTCAATTGTTCATTGAGTCTAACAGCCACGTCATTCACTATAAATTTCCAAGTTCAGGAGGAAGAAACTTACAATCCAGAGATAACTGGATCCAGTTATCGACCGTTGCGAAAATAGGGTGGCCGTTTTAAGCAAAGAAAAATATTCCCGGTTTTTTCCCCCGATTCACAAATAAAACATTCTTCACGGTGAATGAAATTAAAAAATTCGAACTTTAAAGCTAAAAATTCTTCGATTTAAAAGTAATAAAAACTGAGCTGCAAATTAAGGTACTCAAGTGGAACTCTTGAAATTTAAACTTGTAAAATTGAAATTTACCAATTTTTAAATTCAAATATTTCAATCTTGTACTAGGAAATATCAGTTTTCAACAAAAAATGGAATAGTTCAATTTTTAGCTAAAAAAATATTTAAAAAAAAAAAAAAATTTCAAACAAAGACACGAATTTTTATATAAAACGATGAGTTTTTAACAAAACAATTCAACTTTAACAAAGTAGTTTAATTATCAAACAAAAAGATGAATATTTAACTGGAATACTCGAATTTTCAACCAAAAAGATTAATTTTCTACAAAAAAAAAAAAAGATTTAAAATTTCTAACTCAAAATGAGACAGTTAAATTTACATTCAAAAAAATTCATTTTCAACCAAACTGATGAATTTTTAACTAGAACGATGAATCTTCAACTGGAATAATTTAATTTTGAACCAGAAAGATAAATTTTTCAAAATTTTTAATTTTTACTTTTCTATTATTTCATATTAATTAACTGCTAAGTCTTAAAATTATTCAACAATATATCATTAATAATAATAAATAATATCAACAATAATAAATATATAATAATGAATAATATTTAAAAAAAAAATTAAATAATAATAAATTAATAAATAATAACAATAATTGATAAAATTCATTAAAATAATTCAAATCTATTAATATTTACCAGTAATGAAATCTTTTATCGTTCTGAAATTTAACTTGAAGTAAAATTTTTTTTTTAAGATTTAACAAAAAAAGTTTTTAATTATTTTGCAGCAAAATAGAAATGTCTTACTAAAAAAATATAAAGGTGAGCAAGTAACATTTTCAAGGTTAATTGGAAAAAATCTTTATCAATTTGTTAAAAATAGCAATTATTGGTAATTTTTTGAGCTCGAAAAATTAGAATTTTAAATAAATAAAAATTGTATAAGTATCTATAATTTATTAATAAAACAAAATGTATTTAATATAAGTTTAATATTAATTTTAGCAATTTTTAATTTTTACTTTTCTATTATTTCAAATTAATTAACTGCTAAGTCTTAAAATTATTCAACAATATATAATTAATAATAATAAATAATATTAACATAAAAATATTAAATCATAATCAATTAATAAATAATAACAATAATTTATCAAATTCATTAAAATAATTCAAATCTATTAATATTTACCAGTAATGAAATCTTTTATCGTTCTGAAATTTAATTTGAATTAAAACATTTTTTTAACGATTTTATAGAAAAAAGTTTTTAAACATTTTTTTCAGAAAAACCGAAATGTTTTCCTAAACAATTATAAAGGTGAGCAAATAACATTGTCAAGGTTAATTCGAAAAAATATTTACCAAATTGCTAAGAATAGCAATAATTATTGATCATTTTTCGAGTTGGAAAAGACAAAAAAATAAAACTTCCCCCTCCTTTTCCCAGCTCAAAAAATTAACACTTCATATTTAAGAAAATTTATGAATGAAAAAAAAATTATTTAGTATATTATAATTTTAGTATTAATTATAAAAAAGAACATTTTGATTACTTTTTGTATTTTTTCAAAACAAAAAAAAACTGTTTTTGTAAAAAATTGATAGAAGTGTTGAAAAAAATCAGTTACTGCAATTTTTTTTATTTCGTACTTTTTGACAAAAATACAGGTTTTTGGTCTTCCCTGACTGATATTGTACTTTTGAACAAGAAAGTTTTGCAAAAGTTTTCAAACTATTTACTCAAAAATTCAGATGAGAGTGGCCCAAAAAAGGCTTTTTTCTTTCTTTTGGTCTTAAAATGTCCCATTTTTGGTAGAATTAAAAAAATATATGTAAGTGTATCTCTGAAGCCTGTTTAAAAAAAATTATTATTTTATTTTAATTGGTGTTGATAACGGATTATTTTCTTTTGGAATACACCCACTGTTTCATTTTCAACGAAATACTTCACTAAAATTTTTGACAGAATTAAATTTCCTAAAAAAAATTGAAAGAATTAATTCAATATTAAAGTAAAAAACATCTTTTTTGCACAAATTTGATACCCCTGTATTTTTTTTAATTTTGTCAAAAATGTAGGTAAAGTATTTTACTAAAAATGTATTCCAAACTAAAATAATTCATTAATGGCAAATAAAATAAAAAAGGCATTTTTTGCAAAAATGGACTTGAGAGACACGCAAATAATTTTTCAATTCTGCCAAAATTCAGGGGACATTTTGGCACCAAAGGGAACCATTCTGGAAAAACAAAAAGCCTTTTTTGACCACCCTAAAATAACTACTAATTTGGGATATTATTAAAAATAATTTTTAACTTAAAAATGAAAAATTTTAGCAATAAACAGCTACAGGATAAGCAATTAAAAAAATATTAAAACAAAAAAAAACCCTTTTCAAAATTATTTATCAAAACAGTTAAAATTAAAAGGCTGGGAAGACATTTAATTCAATTTTCAATTGTGAGAGATTGTCCGTTACATCATCAAATAGAGATTAGCCTCGTTAATGCGGAACTGTGATTATTAGATGGTGCTTTTACGCAACAATCAATAAATCGAACTTGATTTACAATTAGAAGAAAAATCAGATTTCTTGACAAATTCAAGTTACCAGGTAACATTTACAAAAAACGATGCAAAATAAAAATTTAAAAATCGCGAAAAAATACGATTATTAGTCTTTAAATGATTTTATAATTGTAATTCTTTTCACATTTTATCTTGTCATCTACTCTCTGGTGGATCTGCAGTATCAAAAAGCCAGGAATTTTACGAAATGCGTAGGCGTTTCTTAGCCTTAGTGTCTCCAGATATACGCTTCGCAAACAGATAAAATATTTGTAAACAACTAAATGCTAAAAATAACAATCAGTTTTCATAAATCTCGATTCAAGTTTTGAAAGTTGATAAATCTGATGAGGGAAGACAAAACTCAATGTAAATGTTTATTCAAAAATATGAGAGAAAACAAAGTTTTCCATTTTTAATTCGGTCTTACGATCAATTTAGAAAAAAATAAATCGAGTTCAAATTCTTTTTTATTATAACGTTTCGGCCTCATCTGTGGGCCTTCATCAGAAACAAACATCTTTTATAAGATTATAAATAATTAATTAATATTTAAATTTATAATTAATTAATTAATTTTCCACACAAAAAAAAACACGAATTTTTAACGAAATACATAAACTTTCAACCGAACAGTTCAATTTTCAACCAACAAAGATTAATTCTCAATAAAAAATGTAATAGCTGTTATTTGAACCATACAAGATTTTAATTTTAAATAAAAAACAGTTGAATTCAAACAAAAAATACGAATTTTTAAC
>CAKNXH010054742.1:0-22162 GCA_932178445.1 Andricus quercusramuli | reverse complement strand
TTCCACCACATTGCATGAAAGTTTATCCGCTGTGGAATAGATTTTAAATTTTGCTACGTTAGACTTTATTCGACAGTTTGGTAAACCGACATTCGAGTCGCAGTCGCCCAGCATCTCCCACCACTTCCCAAATCTTGCAGGATCGTATAAAAGTATTAAGCACCTCGAAGATATTTACCATTTTTTAAATTATGAATAAGTTGTTCAATTTTCAACCTATTCATAGTTCTCGTTGGCATTTAGTATTGGATAATGCATAATAGTTCTACAATTGCAAAATAAAGTTGGAGTTGATTTAGGAAGGTTATTACAAAGTTGGTTACCATGGATCGAAATTGACGCCTCTGGCGTAAGCCTTAGTGATGCTATTTCAGTGCTTTTTGCCATGTTAGTGTTTTCCTTACAAAATTTGTAGTTTTTTTTTCATTTAGTGGGATGAAAAAATTATATTTCAATGAGAATAAGAAAGCTTCGATCCAAAAAAATAATCCTGTTCCGAGAAAATCAAAATTGAAATTCGCGGTATCACGAAAAAAAAAGAAAGTATATATTTTTCCTATTGCATGATACAATTTTTTTAAAATATAAATACTAGAAGGTTAAAGAAATCAATACTCTGTTAAAATTTGATCTAAATATGAACTTAGATTTCATTGAATTTTGTTTTTAAATTATTGTGTCAATAAATGAGGTTTGGAAAAAAATCTTTTTACCACAACTCTTACTATAGTATAATTTTGCAAAGTTTTGTATTGATAACAGAAAATTCAGTTTCAAAAATAAGAAATAACAAATTTTTAAAAACAATTTCTTAAACTGAAATTTCTCATACGAAAAATCGAATAAAAACTTTTCATTAAATTTACGTCGCTATATAATTTTTTTGAGAATTCTTTTGCTAAAATCTTTTTTCATATTTTTTAAAATATTTTTTTACCATACAGTGTAATAAAAGTTTTTGCCAAATCTACATCGTAAAAATCTTTAAAGAATATATGAATAATTATTCAACAACAATGTTTTAAATAATTTTGTATTTTTACTCAGTGTAATTGGAAAAAATTTCATTTTTACAGAAATTTGTATATAATTTGATTAATCATAATAACATTTTATATAATTTGTCAACTGCGGTATTAACCAAAGAGTAACTCTTTCAATTGTGCATTGCGTACCTACAAGAAATTATGTAATTTTTGCAGATATAATCAAATGTACTGATAAGGATCACCATTGTGTACATTCTCAAAGAAAGTCACAATTAATATATATATATAATATTTTTATAAAATATATGCTAATTTCCGACGAAAAAAAAACTAATATAACCTAAAGTTGTTCATAATCCTAAGTTTAATTTTTAAGTAAAATGAATTTAATTTTAAATAACCGATTTCTGGTAAAAAGGGTTAACATAACCTTAAATCGTTCCAAAATTGTAAATCTTCTTTGAAGCCTATATCAAAATTGCCGGTGAAAATCACTAGCCTAAAACCTATAATGAAACAAAAGTTTTAATCTTCTTTGAAATCAAATGATTTTTCATTAAAAATACCGTTTTTTCACTCAAAATTCTTGGTCTTAAACAGCAACATAACCTGAAATGGTTGAAAAGTTCTAAAACTTCTTGGAAATTTTATAAATATAATTTATTTTAAACAAAGTCATTGGTTTTAAATTTAATGATTTGTCAAAAATAACGATTTTAGATAAAACAGGTCAACATAAGCTATAGTTGTTGAAAAATGGTACATGTTCTTTGAAATCTAATAATTTTTTATTAAAAATACTAATAATTCTCAATGAAAAACACAAACATAAAATAACAGAAAATTATTGAGAATTGTAAATCTGTTCCAAAATCCAATGACTTTTTTGCAAGATGATCGATTTTTTGTGAAGAACGTTAATATTATTTGAAACTATTCAAAAATTTGCTATCCTATTTGAACTATAGTGATTTTTTCACAATACCAGTTTTTGGTATAAATCGTTAACCTAACCTACAATTGTTAAAAATCAGAAATCTTGATGATTCTTGTTTAAAAATGCTAATTTCCAGTTTAAAAAAATTACACAACCTAAAATTTCAAATAAATTTCAAGTCTTTGAAATGTTTTGATTTTATAATATTTTTTTTTCACCCAGCGAAAAGTACTAATATGAAACATGTGTAATATTTTCAATAATTTATTAGCCAATTTGAAAGTTTTAATTTAATTGCTTAAAAGTAATGAATATTCAAAAAGCACAAATCGCTTTGGGCAAAATTCATATGATTTTCATTCGATTAAAATTTTTAAAAGCTCATTCTACTCCTTGAAAGGTCCTTTACAATTGTATTCATCACGTTTTTATTAAATATCATATAGAAAATTGTTTTATTTAAAACATGACTAAATAAAAGAGTTGTACGTATTATTTTTAAATAAAATAATTTCTACGAAAACGAGACGAATATAATTGTAAAGAAACTTTCGGGAAATGGAGTGAGCTTTTGTAAATTAAAATGAAATGCAAATGACGTATTTCGCCTAAAGCAGATGCAAAAACAGAAATAGTTGTGCAAATAACTACATGTCATAACCATGTAAGTGCAATTTTTTTGAAAACACGTTTTATTGGCTTAAAAATTCTCTAAAATTCTACCTGACATTGTGGTGAAAGGATATATCCAAATTCGAACGATAGTGTGATTTTATCTCGATAAACTGTGATCAATCATACGAAAATTTAAATCTTTGTATTTTATTACATCCTTTTATTGTATTAAATAGTTACAAAGACCAAAGTTAAAAGAACTGATTTTTAAAAAGATACAAAACAACTTCAAGTAATGAAAAGTCAAATAACAGAAATGAAGAATTGAAGAGCATAAATTTTAAAAGTGGTGTAAGAGAGAAAAAGTTAAGTAAATCACATTTTGTGTAAAGATCTTTAATTTTTTATATTTACATATTTTATGAGTGATTGCCGTGAAGTTGACAATTTTAGATAATATGATTTTCGAAAACAAGAAAATTTTCAAACGGCCTCAAATATTTTTTAAAAATGAAGGATTACCCGAGAGGGTATGAAAATATAAAAATAAAATATCAAGGAACGTATTTGTGATGTATATGAATTTTACGCAAAAAACCTGTGGGACAGACTTTAAAGAGATTTTGAACATCCTTAACGGAAGAATATTTAACTCTACTTTTAATTTTTATCTTTTCCAAGTTAATATAAGTAACATCTGTAAATTTCACATATTTAAAAAATGGTTTAAATATGATTTGACAATTTTTCATTTTAAATTTGTAGCTTCAAATAGGTGCGTAGCAAGACATTTTGCATACTTTTTTATTTATTATTTCTAAACGAAGTCGTCCAAAATTTGGAAACTTTATTGAATTGTGCTTTGATATCATTTTAATACCTTACTCAGATAATATTAGAATCAAGTTAATATCCAAAGAAAAGGTGGAAAATTACTCAGAATTAAAGTGGCAATTACAAAATACATATTCCAAAAAATATAGATCTTATAATATAAATCTTTTTATGAAAACTTTAGTCACGGCACTGGTCGTTTCTCACAAGCGCTGAATCAATTCCTCTAGTTAGTATATAAGGAAGTTCCAAATTTCTCCTCTCAATGTGAAGCGTGCGTCAGCGTAGTTACGTCGAAAGCGTCTTATATATGTGTAGTATTATATTAGGGTTATTTATATGTATGTTATATGTGTTTGAAAAGGTTTACGTGTCGTCAGTGTATTTGTAATGAAATTGTATTCTGATTGGCTGTAACTGACTCATGTGTATGTGAGTGTATGCTGTTGACTGTGTATAAGTTTGTTTTTTTGATTCACAGAAGGTTACGGTTTACCAAACTGCCAGTTAAAGTTTCTCGAGCGTCAGTGACTCCTTCATGCCTTTTCTGTAAACCCACTTATATTTTGTACCAAGCCCTCGACCGCGTTTTACCCAATTG
Source organism: Andricus quercusramuli (assembly GCA_932178445.1). Classification (NCBI taxonomy): domain Eukaryota; kingdom Metazoa; phylum Arthropoda; class Insecta; order Hymenoptera; family Cynipidae; genus Andricus; species Andricus quercusramuli. The sequence continues at coordinate 18,186 of CAKNXH010054742.1, read as the reverse complement.
TTCAGTAATCTTTATCTGAAGTTTGATATATTTTACAATTATGTGCATTAAAATGTCAACTACCAAGTACAGTATTAATTAAAGTACAGTTCAGAAGATATTCGTGTCAGTTTGTCGCACTTTCATGTTTGTTAATGAAGTATTACCGAATTTCGTCTTACCAAACTAGATATGAAACTTTATCAAAGTGTCCATATGTCCCAACTTTACCCAACTGAGTTTGGTAAAGTTTCTCGAAATATTTTTCTCCGTGCACGCTTTATGCTCAAGGCTTTCCAGAAAGTGTTCCTTCACGCGTTTCTTTTTACCGGGTTGTCCGAAACTTCATCACTGACGGAAGTGTACAACCGAAAAAAAGGAAGCGTCAAGTAACAGTTACTGGAGTTGATAATGAAATTGCAATTTTAGCTACAGTCACTCATGACCCTCATGATAGTACTCGACAACTAAGCCGCGATTCCGGAATGTCTCTATCCAGTGTTTGGAAAGTATTAAAACGTAATAATTATCATCCGTATCATATTTCACGGCATCAAGAACTTCATGGAAATGATTTTCAGAACAGAGTGATATTTTGTCAATGGGCGGTTCAGCAGATGCAAGGAAACCCGAATTTATTTTTTCTAGTACTCTTCACAGACGAGTCGTCTTTCACAAACCATGGTAACGTTAATTGGCACAACATGCATTATTGGAGTGTAGAAAATCCACATTGGTTGCGTGAAGTTGAGCATCAGCGTCCATGGTCCGTGAACGTTTGGTGTCGAATAATTGGAGATCAACTTATCGGTCCGTATTTTATTGATGGAAATTTGAACGGTGAAAAATATAGAGACTTTTTAGAAAATCAACTTTCAATATTGCTGGAAGACCTAAGCTTGGGAGTGCGACACAACATGTGGTTTCAACATGACGATTGTCCAGCACATTATGCGGCAATCGCGAGGGAAGTACTCAATCGCGAATTCAATGGACGATGGATCGGTAGAGGAGGTCCAGTAAATTGGCCTGCCAGATCGCCAGATCTTACGGCGCCAGATTTCTATTTGTGGGGGTTATCTAAAGAATCGTGTGTATCAAGAAGTGCCCACAACTCGTGATAACATGATCGAGCGAATCAGGTCTGCTTGTGTACAAATATCACCAGACACAATTCGCAGTTGTGTGGAATCTTTCAAAGCTCGGAATAACAAGTGCATCGAAGTGCGAGGACACCATTCTGAGCACTTATTGTAAAATAATTAATCGAAATCAAGCACCCTGATGGATGGTGAGAGGGAAGGGGACTCACCGAAATTAAGCACCCCGAAGGGAATAGACAACTACTACGTTCGCGTCGTTATTCCTGGGTAGAGCTAAAAGTAGTGTCAACAATTTCGTTTTTCGCAGTTGCAGCGCCATCTATCGCGAATCGAAACAAATTTTCCGAATAAAACTTACGTATTTCGTAAAGGAGAATCTGAATCTGTGATAAAAAATTGGGGTTGCCATTTGAAATTACAAAGTTACCCCCACCCCTGCCTCCTGTGGGGGTGGGGTAAATTTTAACACATCTTTTCTCCCCCTTGAAAATAAAAAGTTTTTATTCCAGACATTTTTTCCGTAGGATGCGTATTTTTTGAGATATTTCGTTGTCTCAAGTTAAAAAAAAAACACCCTGTATATATATATATGAAAAAAAAAATATATATATACATAGAACGAATCCATTTCAAAATCAGAAAGGGTTCTATTAGAAATGCCTCTTGTTCCCTTGTGATATCTTTCATCGTTTACCCGTCCTCAAAAATGGGTTAGCCCGCATAAAGCTGATAGGATGCCTCTGTTCTAAAAGCAGAAAATTTTCAAAAAGATTCGAAAGAATAAAAAAGGTGGTATTTTCTAGTAAATAATTTTTTCATGTTTTCAAAATTTAAAAAAAAAATTATTATTTTCGGGAAACACCACCTTTTTTATGTTCACAAATTTTTTTACGATTTCTGCTAAAAGAAGAAAGACATCATGCGGGCTAAATCATTTTTGAGCCCAGGAGAATTTTTTTCTCCTAAAAATGTAATTTTTGAATTATTTTTGTAAACGATTAAGGATATCGCAACAGAGATTTTTTAATAGAACATTTGCAGTTGTGCGAACTTTTGTCTTAACATTTTTTCGTATCTGTTATTGTTGGCAAGAAACGTAGAAAGTTAGATTGTGAGGAGAAAATTCTCACGGACACAAATCGCTGCCGGTGACTTGCGTCCTATGGTCGAAATCGACGGGGGGCCTGACTGCCTTGCGTTCTCGCCCTCCGTTCCTTCTTTCCCTCTCCACTCGTCGCTTCAATCATTTTCCTTCGCCTCTTATTTCCCTAATTTTACCTTCGCACTTTTCACAGGCTTGGGACTGGCAGCATTCTCGACTATAGTATTTTATACTTTTGATGCTGGTGTGTTAAAAAAAAAATATATTATACTTTTGTTACTTTGCAAAAATGTCAATCGTTTTTTGTTAATAACAATTTTCATGACCAAATATGGACTTGTTTTTAAAATTAGATATAAAACGAAAACTTTGTCTCTTATAGATTTTCTTTTGATTCAAATAATTCGTTAATGACGGCCTTATAAACAATTAACTACAAAATAATAATATATAATAATATAACAAAATATATAATTTTTCAGTTTCTGGGATTTATATGAATCACTTTTAAACTGGATTGATTTGTATGCGGATGAAGAGATCAGATTCGGTAAATCCACGATTTTGTTGATAACAATTGTTATTGACAAAAGAACGATGTTTTCAGAGTGGTGACAAGGAGAAAGATTAGAAGGAAGCTACCAGATATATAACTAAAAGAAATCGAAAATCTTAAATGTAAAATTGCAGCTGAGACAGACCTAAGATTATTTTGCAATGAATTGTTTATAAGGCCATAGTTAGCAACTGAATTGAATTAGAATAAAATCTAAAGAAGACAAAGCTTTTGAAAAAGGACCAGTTTTAACACTTATATATTAAATATATTAAACGTTTTTGCTCCCTTGGAAAATGTTCTTTTCTCCTCGCAGAGCAAGTGCCCTGAAAAATGATTTACATTTTTTTCGAAAATTTTCAGTCCAATAGTTGCCGAGATATGCAGCCGCAAATATGTCAACTATTTTCGTGCAAATTGAATTGTTTATAACGCTCTCACTTGAAAACGGGTCATTGTATAAGAAATGTGTTAGGACATAAAAGTTTTTTTTTGCCACGAACTTTCCGAAAATAATTTTAGAAAATTCTCATCTTAAAAAATAATGTAATTGTTTTGAAAATTGTTGCATCAGGTTTCGAAAAAGTAACCTTAATATTCATAATCAGGTGCATTTGCAGACTTTTTAAGCCAAAGTTACTGCGTTGCACTTTTAGTGCATACAGAAGTGTTACTGGCTACTCTATTATAAGAAGAAGTTACTATGATTATATTCCCAGGCGGAAATATTATATATAGTTTATATATAGTGTAAAGTATTATATATAATATTCGTTTGTTTTACATAATAAAAGCATCAAAAAAATGAATAGTATATATAACACTTAACACTATATATAAACTATATACATATAATATTTCCGCCTGGGTATATTGATGGTTTCAAATTTTAAGGTAATTGTCTCCTTTCTGAACTGTCCCTACTCCTCTCATGTCAGGTCCCTCACTCGACTGGTGGGGGAAGAGAGAGAGGAATAACACTTGGCTAGGCCCCCCGTTGGTTTTGACCATAGGACGCAAGTCAACTGCAGCCACACAAATGTTTCACCGGGTGTCACCAAAGTCCCGAGATGGCTGCATATTTCCTCAGGTAAAATTTTTTTCAGGAGGTCACTTTCAACGAGGAATTCAACGGTGATCTTTATTTTGACCTTGATGATGACCTTGAAAAAATTTTCAAGATCAGTTTTTTCCAAAATGGAAACCCTTTCATTACGTCGGCCATCGATGTAGCGGAAAATTTTACGTTCAAATATGTACCCGGGTCATACATAGGTACATTGTAACCTTGAATGTCACTCTAAGGTCATCTAAGCTTGAAAAAGGTCTGCAAATCGCTGGGAATAGAAGCTTTTCCAATTTCTGTTGTAACGAGCAAAGTTCTAACTTTATCAGGGCGTTTTCAGTAGTGACTTCAAGGTTACAATGTACCTATGTATGACCTGGGTACATATTCGAGCGTAAAATTTCCCGCTCCATCGATTGCCGACGTAAAGAAGGGGGTTTCGATACAAAAAAAGTTAACTTTGAAAAAACCTTGAAAGTCATCGTCAAGACCAAAATGAAGGTCACCATTAAATTCCTCGTTGAAAGTTACTTCAACAATGATATTGACTTCCCAGGAAAATATCTTACCTGAGAAAATATTTAGCCATCCCGGGACTTTTGTGACACCCTGTATATTGAAATTCCCAGGAATTAAATAACAATTTTCACTTATATATTCGATCCCGCTAAGTTTTATATCTAAAATGGCTTTTATTTATGGCTAAAATGGATTTTGACCAACGGCATTTGGCGAATCGCGTATTGACCAGACAATACGCGAAATGCCCGGACGTCGCTTATTGACAGTAACATATATATATATATATATATATATATATTAGGATGAGCCAAAAAAAACTTTTAATTTTTTTTCCTTAGATACCATGAAAATATGGTCAGAAATGACGAAAAAAGAAATCTGGTGAAGCTTGAGCTCTGAATATTAATATTAAGAGATGGCGATTTGTGATTTTTGATTTCCCATTTAAATAACACAGGCATTTTTTTTTTTAATTTTTCAATTTATAATGCGTTTGAACGAATAATTGTCTAGTGAAAACGAAAACTTATTCTTGTAGAGAATTTAATGATCTACGAAAAATGTCGGATATGATTTTCTGCTCAGTCGACTCTTTCAAAAGTTATTCGAGGTTAAGTCCAACTCTAAATCGTAAAAGATAATTTTTACAATTTTTTATATTCTATCACAAAATAATGGCTCAAAAACATAAAATATCTTATTTTTCGTAAAACTAATCGAATTTTTTTGGTAAAACAATAACATTTTTACAAAATATCGTAAGAAAAACCAATTTTATGAAACTTAATTTAAAAAAAAAATCTGAACTTTACTTTACCTGAATAATGACTTGAAAAAAAGTTTGGAAAACGGTTGACCTAAAGGCCATCCCTGCAACTTCCCGATAATTTCAGTCATTGAAAGTTTGCAATTTAGCCGCTGGTTGCGATGTTTTTGAGCTCTTTGAGCTCAGGAATTCAATTTTTGTGTTATTTTGAGCTCTCTAGGCTCAAAAATAAAGCTGTTCAATGCTTTTAACCTCTTTGAGATCAAAAGTCTGATGGAAATTTAATGAAAAAGTATTTTTTTAATTTTCAATCTGCCATAACTTTTGAATGAGTCAACTTAGTAAAAAATCATATCAGACATTTTTTGTAGATCGTTAAATTCTCTACAAGAATAAGTTTCTGTTTTCACTAGACAAGTATTCGTTCAAACGCATTAATAATCGAAAAAAATTTTTTTTAAATTCCTGTGTTATTGAAATGGAAAATCAAAAATCACAAATCGCCACCTCTTAATATTAATATTCAGAGCTCAAGCTTCACCAGATTTCTTTTTTCGTAATTTCTGACAATATTTTCATGGCCCACCCTAATATATATATATATATATAATCACTTGGCCAACTTTGGTTTCAAAAATTCATGTAATGTTACTTGGCTGATTTTTTCCATCAAACATGTTTTTGTTTCTATTAAGAAAGGGGAGATACGTGATGAATAGGGAAGTTTAATCAAAGAACGTGACTTTGTAACATTCTTAACTTTATTTGAACAATGAGAACGCAATTTCAGAAAACTTGTAAACAGGCTAAGTTACCTCCATCAGCTTGACGTATTTATTAGTTATTACTTCGAAATCGAGAAACAAAAATTATTCACAATCCTAAGAAATTTCACCTCACTTTAATCACGTTATAAAGAATCCCTTTAATGTATGCATTGATAAGAAATACCACGGAATTCGATAAGAAACTACAGCGCACATATGATTCATGCTGAGTCGTTAGTAAAATTTGTATGAATTCAGGTTTAGAGAGAAATGAGAACAAAATTTCATCTCATCAAGGTTGCTATTCAGTCAACAAGAATTTGATTTAACTTAGAATGATATTCATTATAATGAAATTAGTGAAGAAATATTATATCTTCTGCATTGGCGATATATAAAGATATTGGACTCATTTTTTGAGAAGAAAATGAAAGTCAAACTGGTTATAATAAAAAGAAATGCAAAATTGTGCCGTTTTTCAGTTTATAAGTTAAATTTTTTCAAGCAATACCTACTACTAATATATTGTGACAGCTTATTGATCCTAAATTTTTCAATTACAAAATAATGTTGTGTCATTAATAAAATATAATAAACGAATGCATAGTTTCGTCATGTTGCAGTATGTACATTTTTTTACAGCAAAATCAGCCATAAATATCCCATCGATTACTTTTGCTGTGATACTTTGCAGTTAAAAACACATTCAATAAACAAATGCAAAACTAGGCAATTTTGAGTAAATAAGTTTCGTTTTGCATTCCATCTTATATACTTGTAGTTGATTCTGGTGAGCTGAAATCTCTTTTTTTTAAAGCAGGGAAATTATGCTCTACTTTAGTATCGTTCGTATAAAAAATTCACTATTTTCAATCTTCATCAATAGTTTCTTGTTCATATGTACAATAATTGCATTTTCCTTCGAATATATTCTCTATATTTTAAGATGTTCTAGGATAATAAACCATTTAATAACAAGGATAATTTTTTTTTCGAATTTATGTCTTATGTAAGCACAATTTTCGTTCAAAATGTTCTCCATTGTTCAACTTTTTAATATACTGACCTAATTTTGATAAAGAAATTGTGAAAAGCAAGTACTTTATAAAGTCAGCTGTGAAAAGCCCCTGTGAGAAGCCTGTGAAATGTGAGAAAAAAAAAACTCTATCTCTTTAGTCCCTTTATAGTGGTTAGAGTAACCGAACCGCATAGGCAATTGGGAGTTCTGGGTTCGAGTCCCAGGGTAGCGATGTAATATAGAATTTAAAAATTAATTTATAATAATAATTAATAATAATTATGAATGAATACATTTTTAGTTTTGAACATAGAGATATAAAAATCGTTTTTCTACGATCTCTCAGGTCACTACTTTTTCTTTAACCAAAGCGCTACTTTTTGGTTCAGTAATTAGACCCCGTTTAGAACTAAAAACGTAAATAAGTTGGAACTTATTATGATTTATAATATAAGAAAAGAAAATTATCAATCTTTCGAAATTATATCACGCTAGCGTGTTTTTATTATGTGGATTACAATTGTATACATGTATTTCTCATTGAAAAGTGAAAAATTATCGTCTGGTGACGTAATGTACAATTTAACAAAGAACAAATATTGTGTTTCGTTGATGTAGATGAAAAGCATGTTTCCTTATTATTCTCTACATCCTGAAATAGGCGTCTTTCATTACCAAAATTGACATATATGCTTAAGCGGCCATTCCAACATTATTATTCGGCGATACCGATGCAGGATTTTCCAATTTGGGTCCAGATTTAATACGACATGCTCCCTTATGTGCGAATTTTACGGCTGAAATAGTTATTAACATTTATTTTAATACTGTAAATGATAATATATTTGTAGAGCCTAGTATGTGTAAACAAATGGTATATTTTATCGAAGTGTTTGAGCACACCGAAAATATTTGTTTTACGCTTACCAAGTTTGGGTGAATCTAGACACGGCCATATGTTATATTTGGAATGTAAACGAATTTGTCAAATTAAACTATTTCGCATTGTATCTTATGAAATTGTACAGATTTACTTTGAAAGCGTTTGAATTTGATAAATTTCAAATTTCACGCTTTTAAAAGAGAACAATTTGTGAAAGCGGTATTTTAAGAAATTTAAAAGAATATTTCTTAGAAAATAAAACAATTTTTTATATACAGCTGACCTGATTTACAGTTTTCTTTGAAGCACCTGAATGTCGATCGATCATAAGTATGGATTTTACCATGATGAACACCACAAACTGGTTTCTCAATGACATCAGGGTTCTAAAAACATACTCTTATTAGATTTACAATTGTAGGAAAGACAAATCGTTTTGCAATATAAAAAGGAACGTGCACAATTTTGTTTACTTACATGGCATCTAAGTTTACATTTGACCCAGCCTACAATACCCTGCAGACAAAATGTTTTTAATGAGTAGAAGTACATACAATTTGTCAAAGGTTTTACAGTTTGATCATTTAAAATTGCACACAAATCTATATCATTGCAATTTTCGTTCAATTACATAGATACCCAGGCGAAACAAATTATGCATAGTGGAAAATATTATGTATAAGCTATATATAATTTTTCCGCCAGGTTAGCACTGAAAAAATGTAAAAGTAGTACTTTTAGTGCTTGAGAATTTATACTGCATGGAAAATACTTTTACGTATTTTTCTTTAAACAAATTTATTGTTACGCTAATATCGCTGAAGTGTCTATAAACTCACCGCATCAACAAAGGTGGTCGAAAATAAGGTTGCGATGACTTTGAACATAAAAAAACATATTAATTTATTAATTTGGATATCCCTGAATGAATTTTATATAAACAAGGTCAATTTTCATTATAAAACGATGAAAAATGCGGCTATAAGTGGTTTCTTTAGTTTCGATTCGTATTTGTTTCATGAAACGTTATCAGTACAAGATTTATTTGTCCTTTTCAGCCTTCTTTGAAAAAATTGTTCTTGCAATCCATATGAATTCGATATGAATGGATCGACAATTTTCAAACTATTTGTCTCGAAACTGACTGAAACGTTTCTTATCGCTTAGGCAATTAAGTCTCATGATAAAAACTTTCGGTAGAAAATTACGAATAGAAACAGAAAAAATCACGCTTGACTCTCTCCTTGTAAGCTAGATGAAGTCTTTTGTCTGATTTTGTTTAAATAATGCAGTTTTACTCATTTTTAGTCGAATATGAGCAGCAAAAAGATGACTTTATTTGTCTGTAAATTGGTTTGTCTCCTTTATGTTCTACCATAACTTTGGATAGGATTGACATATTGGAATGAAACTTTTTTTTAATGTAGGTAATGCTAATGTGACTGACATAAACACATAAACATTCGTGTTTGTCAATCTCTGCCAAGCACGTACCACGAAAACCGTTATATGTGACGACGTGGAACGAAGAAACCGACCTTACAGCACCTGTTTAGCTTTTCGATAAAATCGTGTTTTTATGAGACGGGCCCCTGCCTCGCGTTAAATAAACGTCATATAGAGAACGTCTTATATTTCCTTTAATTTTGATCGCACAGAATTGAAAATAGCCTTATTCGATCGGACATGCTCTCGCTCTTTAGAATCACTGAAATCCTCGCGTTCGATTTTTGGTGCTGTATGATCGGTTTCTACGTTGCACGCCACATATTAGAAAAAAAATCTTGGACTCGTATTGGATATCTTGTTCAATTATGAATTCATTTCCATTCAGTTTATTGAGATTAATAAGAAACGCTTTAAAATAAATATAGTATCTAGGGACCCGACCGAAAGTTTCGTTCCGTTTCATATTTGACAGAAAAAAAAATTTCAATAAACTTTGGCCTGCTATTTTTAGATTTGGACGAAATCAGATAATATCGGAATTACAATAATGAATGAATCAAAATTAATTTGTTCAATTCTCAGTAACGAAATGGAACGGAATTTTTGGTCGGGACCCTGATAGTATCACAAACCGACTTATAAATCATTAGTTGTTTCTGAGAATTGAGAAGAACGTTAAAAGTTAATTTTTAAAATAAAGCTTAGACTTTACATTGAATGATTTGCATAAAAAATATTTCATGGATGTACTTTCATAGGTTGATCATGAATACGGCCGTGATAATACCACGAAAACTCAGCCTGAAGGTCAAAATGTGAGAAAAATACATTGTTCTAAAATTAGGTAATGTTTTTTATTCTTTATTTTATGCGTACATCGATCTTTTTTGATACACTTATTACAAATATGGCCATAGGAAAAATACGTGCAAATGTCATTGACAAGGTCGAAAGTTACAAAACACTTTTCTTCATTGTCGGCTATACCCTAACTTGGTGTCAACCAGCCCTGAATCACATTCGACCCGATTTCCAATTTTATTTAAACCAACTCTTTATAGTTGGTCATAATCTAACTCGGCAAAATCTACCTCACAATTATATTTGCCCCTCTTTTCTAGTATTAAAAAAGAAACAGTATTTAATGGTTGGCCATACGCCAACTTGCATAAATCTACCTTGAATTTACATTTGACCCCATTTTCAGTAATTAAAAAAAAAACACTGGCTCATAGTTGATCATAGCCCAACTCTGCATAACCTACCTGTCGATTATATTTGACTTCTTCTCCAGCTTTTTCAAAACTATTCGTTCATGGTTGGCCATACCCTAACTCGGAAAAACCCACCTCCTATTTAAATTGCACCCCATTTTCAGTAATTAAAAACCATTCAAAAAACTGGTTAATTAATTCAATAAGTTGATCCCAAAATAAAATTAACATCTGTATTCCTATACTTATGTAGATGATAATTTTATTATGATTACATTATTCATTTTAATACATTAAATTATGACAATTTTTGATCATTTTGGCACATTGTTGTTTTTTACAGAGTTACTGGAGTATCCGACTTTCAAGAAAATTTTCCTTTCACTGCAAAAATAACAAAGTTACAAAAAAAAATGTTGGCTTGGTGGTCAGACCATGTTCATCATATGCTTTTGGTGTCTCTGAAACCGAATCCGAAGTTCATTTCACCCTATCACGTAAGGGTTTTGGCATAACCTCAAAAATTCTTCACAGCCACACAAAAATAAAAAATAATTTTGGCCTGGGGGTCATGCCATTTATTCTATATGTTTTTGGGGTCGCTGAAACCAGCGTCCGTCTCAACCCATTACTTCAGGTTTTTGATATAACCATAAAAAATCTTATGATCTAAGCCCAATTATCCCGTTATACCTAATATTTTGAACCTCATAATCTCCGAACCCCATAACCATTCGACCCTTACACTCCTTGACCCCATAACCTTTTCACCCTATAACCTAAAATTCTAATAACCACACAGCCTTGAAAATTATAAATAATGAATAAGAAATGGCAGGTAGATAGAATTTTAGCCATTCTCTTTTTTTAACTATAACAGGCTAATTAGGCACGGATTATAATATATTTTTTAGGTTTTTTTCAAAAACCTTACATGATGGGGTGAAATAGACTTCAGATTGTGTTTCAGTAACCCCAGCGAACATATAGTAAAAATGGCCTTACCCCCAGGCCAGAATTATTCTTTATTTTTATGTGACTATGAAGACTTTTTGAAGTTATGTCAAAAACCTGATGGATTCGGATTCGGTTTCAACGACCCCAAAAGCATATAAAAAATATGGTCGGACCCCCAGACCAAAAAATTCTTATTTTTCCATGTGGCAGTGTAATTGAGATCAATTTTCCTATGCTTTGTGGCCTTAGCATACGATTGCATACTAGCAGAATCGTAAAACCACAAAAAAAGTCCTTTTTATCAAGTTTAACATTCAAACTTTAAATTCTTAAAATTACGTTCTGATATACCTAGTAAATCATATAGTACAACATTTTTAATTAGCGTTCACTTTCAATTCGTTTTTTATTTCCATTCCGAGCTTCGACGGCTTCATATTCAGTAATAAAATAAATAAAATTATTTCTTTGGAAATCAGTTCCTTATGATCTCTATTTGAAATCATGAGAAAATGTATATGTTTTGCGGTTTTCACGGAATATTAAGTAATTCTTAAGATTCTATTCAATTAACCTTTGAACGAAATAAAAAAAAAATAACTTTATCATTTTTTCAAAAAGTGACAAAATAGAATCAAATTAGAATTTTTATGTAACTTAACCTTTGAAAATGTCAACATGTATTTTTAATTATCCTATACAATTGAATAATTTAATTATTAATATTTTTCTTCTCGTATACGGGCTTAATTAAGGGTTATGATACTGCGTTTGAATTGGAAATTTTTATTAATTATTGATTATTATAAATGATATTTAAGCACTACTGATGAGGAGGATTTAGTGAGCACTTAGCAAAAATTAGTCTTAAATTAAGGAAATAGTTTTTTAAAATAAATTTTTGCAAATAACCAAAAATATCTTCAAAAAATCATTAAAAATTGAAGACAAATTTTCATTGAATCAAAAAACTATTTCTTTGAAGCAAAGAAATTTCTTTGACTGAAAGCTAATATTTTTTTTTTTTTTTTTGATGGAACAAAATTTTCTCTGAATGAAGGAATTTTTTCTGAGCAAGTATAACAGAAGTGTTCTCAACATTTTAAAAATTGTTTGTTAGTTCATATGAGTTTGTACACATCTTCAATTTTTAGTTCTTGGTATATATATTTAGTAGAAAAAATAAAATAAAATCGCGTTAAAACGACTTTCAATTGAATCTAATCATATTTTACTTATAGGTGCATATAAAGACGGCCATTCTGGGTGCGTCAGTACAGGCTTTCATGATAATTCTGCAATTGGTCTTAGGAAATAATTTAATATTCTGGTTCCGCCATTTTAAATTTGGTAGTTTCATTACAAAATCCGTTATCGACGATCCACAAAACATTTGATAAACATTTTTCATGTAAATTCCATAATTTTTACAAATGGAATGGTTCCCTATTTTGCCTGCGGCATTTTTAGTTTTGCATTTTTATAATATATTCATAATTAGCTGACCATAAAACCGCTGATAACAGATTTTTTAGCAAATGCCATAGTTTTTTCATGGAAATGTTCGTCATTTTGCAACTTGCATTTTCAATTCTGTGTTTTCAATACGTAAATTGAAGAACTATTGAAATTACTCCTTAAATTCTTAATAAGCGAAATAAAAAACCTTTGATATCAAATTTTTATTTTATGTAAATGCTATCATTTTTTTCTGAATTTGTATACCAGTTTGCATCCGCTTCTTTCATTCTGAATTTTTATTTCGAAATTCGTAGTGAGAGACCTCATAAACCGCCGATAACCGATTTGTATGCAAATCCCATTTTTTTCATAAATCAGGCCTTTTTATAACATTCTATTTAGTTTAGGACTTTCGTGCAGATTTTAGGCACTCTGCCCCACTGTGCTCTGGCTAATATAGGAAAAGGGTACTAAATCCATGTTCTCAATCACATTCCAAGTTAAATAGAAATAAATTGCATTATTTCGACAAAACGAAAATTGAGATGAGCCAGAAAAAGGTCATCTGATAGCTTTTATGTCCTTTTCACCAATTTCAGCGAGATATCTGCTACAGATTAAGAAAAAAAGGGGCGGAAAAGAAGCATATGGAACGATCGGTGTAACTCCTAAAGTTACAGAATACCAATCACATATTATCAAAAATCAGTAAATGATATTTAAATCATTTAAATTAATATACAGCATATCGTTTATTGGTTTTTAATTTTTCTTATTAATTAATCTTTAGCATGCATATGTTATAAGAAGATCTATTTATGATTCCAGAATGTATTATCTTCAATTATTGAATATAACATTTTCCTACGGAAATATGTTTTCTTTTTTGTATAGATGTTTACTTACTCAGTAAAAAAGCGAACACTACTTTTCCCGTCATCTTAAAAAATCAAGATATTTTTTTAAAAAAGCCTCGTGAAATAACGATATTTGATAAAAACCTGAATACTTGGAGAATTTTATTACTCGTTTTATTGTTACAATTGTCTTATATAGTATTTGCGCATTTGCGTACACGTGTCGAGTAAGGCGTCAAGGTTTTGAGAAGATAAACAAATTTTAAGATTTCGCAATGTGTAATTTATTATCTAAGAACACATAACCTTTTGAGAGAAAATTATAAGATAACAATAATAGGCTTTTACTTTATTGTGATTTAGTACGTATTTTTTGCTAGCGTGGGAAAAATTTTAAATTGAATAGTTAATTTTTTGAAAACTTTTAACAGAAGAGAGAAATTTAAAGAGAACTTGTTTGGTATATAAATAACTACAAAAAATTAATTTACGTTGTTTCAATGTTTGCATTGTATCGCCCTGAAAATCTATTAACTGAATCATGGCTTCTTGCGCACACGATCACTTGGCTCAAACTGTCAGAAAAATCATATTTGTCGATATTTTTAATAAAAACTGAGTAGATCAGACTCAAGATTATATTTTTTATATAGTTTATTCATTTACAAATTTACGTTCATTATTCTTTATGTCTTACAAAATAAAATCAATATCTATATTTCATATTGGTAAAGATATATAAACAATAGAATTTTGTTTCACATCTTCCCAGTGGTCATAAAAGAATCGACAGTAACCATTTTTTCGACAGTACGATAGAACCAATCTTGTGCAGTCAGCTATTATTTAGTCAGTTTTGTTTATTCATGTAATGCAAATATCGAAAAAGTTTACCAGACTTTTTTGCTAAAATTTTAATTCAATACAAAATTAGTGTATATTGTAGTACATGTTGTCAATCATCCATTTAAAAATGTGAAAAACGGACATTTTAAGAAAAGCCACTTTTTATATTTTCTTTTATCATTTTGAATTCGAATATGTATATGTACTCGGCATAAAATACAACACTGTCACTATCTGTCACATTTTTCACTATTTGACAGTAAAAATGTTAACTTCAGCATCTCGTAAATCTTAAAAAAAAAATGGTATTTATGTGTACGTGACGAGTAGGGTTTCATAATTCGGCCAAAGGCAAATAAATTCAAGATCTTGAAATGTGTAATAATTTATTATCTGAATACGCGAAACAGTTCAAGCGATTATAAAATAAAAATGAAAATCATAGATAAATCATAATAGTAATAATAATAGTAACTTCATTGCATTTGTGTAACTGTACCATTATAAAAATATTTTTCTTAGTGTGATCATCTAGTATCAAAATCAATCTTGTTTCTTATTCAAAAGGATAACAAAGATAAAATGAAACCCGTTAAATAAAATTAGAAGTATCTGAAAAGATGCAATTTTTCAATATTATAACCCGGGTAAAAATATTTGGTCTTGATTTTGTCTTGAGTAAATACCAGTCCAAGACAATTCCAAGTCATTCTGTATGTCTAGCTCGTGAGACGGAACCAGAGTATTCTTGATGTCTTAGGACGAATATTTTTAACTTGAAGACACAAATTTATGTCTTCAGGGTCATCACTAATCCGCTTCAAGCTTTATAGAATGTTTAAATTATTTATCTTCATGGTATTTATTGTTTATGTGTTGATAATTTCATTGGTCTGCAATAGTTATGTTGTTTGGATGGCGAATCTAAAAATGTTGTCCATTTTTTCCTATCTCCAACAGTTCACTAGATACTTCTAGAAAATGACAGTTTTAATCTTTTCATCAAAAATTTTATATGCCTGCAGTTGTTGAGACAGACAGGTTCCGAATTTCTTATTTAAAAATTATTTATTACAAAATTACAAGTTTTATCGGTTGTAAAATTTTAATCCTCAGCAGATGTCAACTGCTTGGTCCTCACCTAGCTACCTGATTCCTGGAAATGGCAGGCCCTGTCTGTGGGGTCCATAGTTTATAGAGGCCGGAGTATAATGGACAATAAAATTTACAAACTAAAACTTCTTTACTTCTGACCCTGGTAAATGTTAAAGCCACAAACTGGCAATATAATTTTTTTAAAGAGCAATTCGTTATATTTATCAGGACTTACACTTCTTGTCTTGAAACAAGTCAACCTGGTATTGTCTTGGCTCAGTCAACAGTCATAAATGCAAGCAAAGCCTGTATATCTCCAATGTCTAGCTGGTGAGACGGAGCCAGATATCACTGTCTTTGAGACATATTCGAGACATATCGAAGACATTCAAGACAAAACCAAGACCAAATATTTTTACCCGGGAAATAAGAATATTATTCATCAGCGTATAATTTAATTTAATTTTTCCGATATGGTTTTATTGTAATCTGACGAATGATCTTTGGAACGTCTTTTGAAAAATTATTATTCTGATAAAATTGTAAATTGTGTTGGTAGTACTATTAGTCAGTACTCTCAGATTAAAAGCTGATAATACTAGCACGAAACTTTGTTAACTTCTTGTCCACTTTCTACTTAGTGACGTTATAGTTAATGCAATCTTACAATCACAATTGTTTAAGCAATTTAGGGTTGCTTATAACTATCTTCTCTTAGAGTTATGCTACAAACTTGTTTTTTTTATATAAATTTTCAGCTTCTCTTTGACATTTGATTTGAAAAAAAATAATAAATGAAGTCCAACAAGAATCAAATTTCAAATATCATTCAATTTTTTCGGAATTATATATTTTCACTCTTTTGCTAATGTTTAAAAAATATTCATTTAACGAAGAAGTTATTCTACAGAAGAGATAAAAATGAATGACGGAATAGTTAGGACTAGGTGGCAGGAGTGGGCCTTAAATAACCTGTGAAAATTTTCTTTTTTATCACAACACGAAGTTTATTAAAGAGCCTAAATTGAAAATTTATAACTACACACTCTTCACTGTCATGCAGGCTCATCCCCTTTTTCCTTAAGAAAATTAGTTTTTGTCCAAACATCCTTGAAAACGCGCCATTGCATGCACGTGAAGCAGGCGTAATGTGGCCGTTTCCAGCTCAGTAATGTTCGCACCTGCGCAGTCCGCCGCCGCACAGTGAGTTTTTTTACAATTTTTTTTTTTAATTCTCCTGACTGCTCAATTTTTGACCGATTCTAATAAGTTTTTTTAAAAAATACTCGTAACGAATTATAATTTCATGTAGGACTGCTACTTTTTTTAGTTTTCTGCAACAAACTAACCTAAAAAAATATGAACTTGCCAAGGTAGGGTTTCAGGTTTGTGGGTTTGCTGCTTGTGGGTTTGAAGATTTATGGTTTTAGGTTTATGCGTTTGAGGTTTGTGGGTTTGGGGTTTAAGGTTTATGGATTTGTGAGTTTGAGGTTTGTAGGTTTATGGGCTTGGAGGTTCACTGTTCCCGGAATTGAGGTTTGTGCTTTTGAGGTTTTTGGGTTTGAGGTTTGTTCGTTTACGGGTTTGTGGGTTTGAGGTTTGTGGGTTTGAAGTTTGTGCGTTTGAGGTTTGTGGGTTTGTGGTTTTAGGTTTATGTGTTTGAAGTTTGTGGGTTTGGGATTTTAGCTTTATGGATTTGTGAGTTTGAGGATTGTAGGTTTATGGGCTTGGGGGATTGATTTTTTGTGGATTTGAGGTTTGTGCGTTTGAGGTGTGTGGGTTTGAGGTATACTTTTTATGAGTTCAAGGTTTGAGGTTTGTGGGTTTGAGGTTTGTGGGTTTGAAGTTTGTGGGTTGGAGGTTTGTGGGTTTGCTGTTTGTGGGCTTGCGGAGTTTCGTTTTTAGGTTCATGTTTTTGAGGTTTGTGGGTTTGGGTTATGGATTTGTGAGTTTGAGGATTGTAGGCTTATGGGCTTGAGGGATTTATGTTTGTGTATTTGAGGTTTGTGCGTTTGAGGTTTGTGGGTTCACGGGATTGGAGGTTTGTGGGTTTTAGGTTTGTGGGTTTACGGGTTGGAAGGTTTGAAGTTTGTGGGTTTTAGGTTTATGGATTTGTGACTTTGAGGATTGTAGGTTTATGGGCTTGAGGGATTTATGTTTGTGGATTTGAGGTTTGTGGGTTTTCGGGTTTGGGGGTTTGAGGTTTGTGGGTTTGTGGATTTGTGGGTTTGAGGCATATTTTTTGTGGGTTCAAGTTTTGAGGTTTGTGCGTTTGAGGTTTGTGGTTTTGAAGTTCGTGGGTTGGAGGTTTTTTGGTTTTGATGTTTGTGGGCTTGTGGAGTTTTGATTTTAGGTTCATATATTTGAGGTTTGTGGGGTTGTGATTTTACGTTTATGGATTTGTGAGTTTGAGGGTTGTAGGTTTATGGGCTTGAGGGATTTATGTTTGTGGGTTTACGGGTTTAGAGGTTTGAGGTTTGTGGGTTTGAAGTTTGTGGGTTTGTGGGTTGGAGGTTTGTGGGTTTGCTGTTTGTGGGCTTACGGA
>CAKNXH010054741.1:19109-63766 GCA_932178445.1 Andricus quercusramuli | reverse complement strand
GTCATTCGACACACTTTCCTAAACTTTTTATGATCGCAATAATAAAAGTAGGTAAATAATCCGTAACAACCATAAGCATCCCGCACATCATCCTGAAGATGGGGTTTCACCCAACACAAACGCGACGGGCTCCTACACTTGTATTCTAGATACATTTCGACAAGCCGCACGTACTCGACAAATAGTGTCAACAGTATTAAATTGTGTATCATTTTTATTTTTAAATAAATCACTGAACATAAAAATCAGAAAAACCGCAAAACAAAATCAATAATGACAGATGACAGATGAGCGCTGAAACCCCGGAACGATGGAACGTGAACCGACGAAACTTGCGACAGTTAGTAACAACGCGTCGGTGCTGTAGAAACGTACGCGTATCGACGATACGTACAAATCTTAAGGACCTCTGAGGAGAGAAGACTATATGTAGTGTGTTTTTGAAAAATACAGAGAAATTCAGCGACTGTTGATAGAACTTTTAGAATTATCAAGGTGGCCGTTGGATTAGGAAATGACAGTCAATTTATTTTTTCACCGGGAATTTTTGCAAATTTTGAGAAGAAAAATCTAGCCAATGACTTGAAATATTACAAATTTAATATCAATTGCTCTGATGCAATTTAATACACGTTTAATTTAAACTTTTTTTCGATGTTAAGGCCATCCGAGCGTAACCTCAAAAAATTTTTGTACATTTAATAAGAAGCACCAACGAACGTTTGTCCGGTCCTAAATTTTTACAATCATAAGAAAAGTTATTTTTTGTCCGACCCCCTTGAAAATGCGTCATTGCATGCACGTTAAGCAGGCGTAAAGTGACGGCTTCCAGCCTAGTGACGTTTGCGCGTGCTCACTCTGTCGCCGGGCCAACAAAAACCTTACGCCGCTACCCATGAAAGTTTACGCCAGCTACACATACGCTGCACTTAGCGAAAATGAGGGTGGCATCCCATGATTGCAGAATTGCGTTGGGTTTGCATCAAATAACTAGACATTTCAACCATTGATATTCTCCTAGTTAGTGAGTTGTGTGAAATTTACAATGATAGATGATAAAAATAATGTAATCTTCCGAAAATGTGTAATTTTACACAAATCTTTTTTTACAGTGCAACTATTGCATTTTTCGTTGATAATTCTTATTTCTTCCCTAATAGCACGGAACGTTTCTGAAACGTTCCCGGGACGTATAAAATGTCCGCCGCTTGTGAACGTTCCAAACATAAGTTAACGTTATTGTTATTATTATCAATAAACAACGCGTAAACCGTAAGTGATAGGTCAAAATCGATGTCAATTTATGATACGGATGTCATATTATAGTGTAGTATATGCGGTACTCAAAACTCAAAAATGACATCCATTCTTACCTATCTCTTACGGTTTACGAGATAATTGTTGTTAAAAATAACAATAATGGAAGGTTCCCCTCAGGTCCCAGTGGAACGTTCCCAAGGGGCGGGCATTTTACACGTTCCGGGAACGTTCCTGGAACTTTCCAGTGGAACGTTCCGAAGGTGCCCGCGGAACGTTCCAGGAACGTTCCGTACTATTAGGGTTGGTTAGAAAAAAATCAAACAATTCGTCGAATCATCTTACTTCACATGCTTGTTTTCAAGGAGGGTAGGACAAAAAGTATAGTGTGCATCAAGGGCGTACGGCTATTTTGCCTCGTGTGATTGTCACCCTCGCTTAGCTCGGGCGACAAGTTCACACTCGTCAACATAGCCTTCTTTACGCCCTTGATACACAATGTACTATTTTGGAAACAAATTTGGTTTTGCTTTTTTCATAATTATACAAATTTAGGACCAGACAAACGTTTCTTAGTGATTCTCATTTCATTTCCCTAATTTTCAACTCGATATCGCGTTTCGTGTGAACATAAGCTGGATTTGAAAAAAATGTGAAAAAGATGTTGAGGTTACGCTCACATGGCCTTAACAATAATATTAGTTGTTAAATTTTCAAGTTTTTAAATTATCTGCTTTACAATGAGTACTTCTACAATATTTTACTTTACAAATTCATCGTGTATATTATTTTTGTCCAAATTAAATGAACTTTTTTTTTAATTCTCAGCTTCAAAATTAACTTGGATAAGAACAAAATTTCGATTACAAGAGATTTTACCTAATTTTTGGGATTTTACTAGATTTCAGAAGGCTTAACAAATTTCGTTATTTTAAAGATATTATAGACTTCAAGATGTTTTGGGGGATTTTATTCGATTTTTGTAGAATTTCTAGAGATTTCACAAGATTTAGTTTTAAAGTGTAAATAAAAAAATGTTAAAAAGACGGAACCATTCTTCTAACGTAAGTACCGACAAAGTTCCGGATAGGAGCGGATAAGATTCCGACGTGCAAGTAATTTGATTTTCTGTTTTCAATGTCCGCTTGGAAGCCGGATAGAGCCAGATAGGCAACCGCTTTCAGATTTAACAAGAACAGTTTTTGGATTAAAAATTGTTTAAGCTTCAAATTAAAAAAATTGTAATTCAAAAAAGTTCAACTTGAGTGCTTTTATTTGCAGTTTAGTTTTGATTGTTTTTAAATGAAAAAATTTAAGCCTTAAGAGATCGAATTTTTCAATCTACATCATCGAGAAATGACAAAGAATTTTTTCCAACTAACTAAAATGAACATCACCCTGATCATAGAAGACTTCAAGAGATTAACAAATTTCTAAGAAATTTCAAATTATTTCGTAAGATTTCAGAAGTTTAAAACATTTTGTAGTTATATTTTTCATAATTTTTAAGGAAGTTTACAATATTTGAGAGATTCAAAGGACTTCAACAGAAATAAAGAATCTATTGGATTGCAAAGAATGTCTATATATTTTAAGGGATTAAAAGAAAATTCTATTTTCCAGGGACTCGAGACGATTTCAACAGAATTTCGAGGAACTAGAACAAAATATCAAAGATTTGGTCTTCTAAAAATTCCTTTTTTAATTTTAAGGAATTTAATGAGTTTTAACATTTTTAAGGGTTTTCTAAGAATTTCGTAGTATTTCAGAAAATTTCAATGAATTTTAAAAAGGTTTCCAGAATATTAGTGTTATTTAAAAGATTTCAATAAGAGATTCCAACGAATTTCCAGAGAAATTTAGGGAATAAATGAAATGAAATTATGAGGGATTTCTGAGGAATTGAAAGATTTCAGAGATTTCACTAAGTTTAAGGGATTTCAAAGGATTTTAAAAGAAATGATAACATTTCAAGGGAGTTCTACTGATTTTTAGGGATATAACAAGACTTACGAGTTTCAGGGTATATCTTTAAAAAATTAAAAAGGATTTCACGCGATTTTGTGGGAGAAGTCTGCCATTTCAACTTTTAAAACTTTTAGACATTTGCAAAATTACCCATTCGCACCAGGCACAAAAATGCTAGTCACGGTTCTGTATTGAATTCATCCTGTGTGAAAAAGCATCATTAGCAAGTTCTTTAATTTAATGTTTTATATTTTTCTTTTACAGATACGCCCATGAACTGCAGTGGAGAAAATGTCACATCAGAACTTTTTGATTGAAAAAGAAGCCACGAAAGAATGCTAAAACAATTAGGGGTGTCAAGGGATTTTCTGTTTGAACGGAATTAATTGGAGTTGTACTTCAATTGTGGAATAACTGGACTAATTCACACAGCCCTGTTCATTCAATAAAGCAACATCAACTGGCGGTTAATGAGAAACTGATGAAAATGACTCCGCTTCAGGAGGTAAACCGACTTGTAAGACCTTTGACTTCGGAAAATGGAAAGCCTCAGAATGGCGCAGGTGGTTACTTTTTTATGCAATCCCTTGGTTAAAAGGAATTTTAGATGATTATGCTCTGCAACATTTTGCTTTATACGTCAAAAGTCTGGATACACTTCTTCAAAGTAGTGTAACTGAAGACGAATTGCAGAAAGCTGACTACGATCTTCATCAATTTGTCTACTTTTATGAAATTATTTACGGTGAAAAATATATGACTTTTAATGTTCACACTTTGCAGCATTTAGTTGACTGTATTAGATGTTGCAGACCTGTTTGGGCAAACTCGACATTTTCATCGGAAAATGCTGTCTCTTATTTAAAGGAATGTGTACACGGACCTAAAGGCGCCTATGATCAAATGGCAAAAAATACCATACAAAGAAATATTTTTCAAAGCCTTGTATCAGAAATGGTTCAATCTCCTAACGTATTGCAGTTTTGCAAATAATATTTCTCCAGAAAAGAGGTAGCATCATTCTGTCGGAGCAGAGAAGTTGTTTTAATTGGAAACGGATCACTCAACTCGAGCTTGCCTTCGCCTGAAGGCAGTCAGGTTCTTGAATTTGACCGATGCATATTTTCTGACATGGTAGTCAATTCTGGACAGTACAATATGCCAATAAAATCCGATGATACCGTGTTTCGTCTAGAAAACAACAAATTTGTTCAAATATTACATTTACTTCACTGTGACGAAACTGCTTTATCAGAAGTCGTGTACCTACATGTTAGTAAAGTAGTTTTGAGTTGCGCAGAACAAGACGCTCAACGTACTGCGTTTGATGATGTCGGGATAAATCATTTATTCAAAGTAGGAAAGAGAGGAGATAAAGATATTATAAAACTAACAGACTTGAAGGAAAAGTGTGTACATTTACAGCTGAATGATGTTACTTACCTTTGTTTGAAATTCAATAGAAAAATACTACTGTCATTATTTACTATGGTACATGATAATTATAACCACTACTTTAAATGTTAAGTAATTTGTTTTTCGACGTCCATGGAAATATCACGAATAAAATAAAAATAAATTTTCGATTTCATTTACATATTTCTTATTTGTTTTAATGTATGACATATTTATGGAATTTTGCAAACCCATTCAAATCATAGTCTGCATATGGCCGGGTAGGTTTTCCTTAGGCGAATATTTTGATTTTCTGTTTCTAATGTACGGTTGAAAGCCAGATAGATCCAAGAAGAAAACAGTGTTTGTACTCAGACGAAAACAGGGTTCTAACTTAAGTTCCAACAAAGTTCCAGATAGGGCCGCGTAATATTACACGGAGAAAAAATTCGACTTGAAAGCCGGATAGATCCATATAGAAAACCGTTCTTGAACTGAAACAAAAAGTCTTCTCATGTAATTTCCGACAAAGTTCCAGATAAGGCTGCAAAAGATTCGATCGGGCTAATAATTCAACTTTCTGTTTCCGACATCGGCTTGAAAGCCGAATAGAGTCTGATAGATAACTGTTTTCGGACTTGGACGAAAATAGCCTCCTTACGTAAGTTCCGATAGAGCTCAGGATAGGGCCAAATAAGATTCCATCAAGCAAACAATTTGATTTTGTTTCCAATCTTTGTTTGGAAGCCGGACAGAGCCATCTAGGCAATCGTTTTCGGAATTAACCGAGAACAGTCTCCTAATGTAAGTTCAGACAACATTCCAGATAGGGCCGCATAAGTTTTTAGACTCAAACGAAAAGTCTTCCAATTTATGTTCCGACATAGTTCCAGATCCCTATCTATCCACACAAGATTTCATCAGGCAACTGATTCAATTTTCTATTTCCGGTGATCGCCTCAAAGCCGGATAGATCCAGATACAAAAACCGTTTCCGTGTTTAGACGAAAACATTCTTCTGATGTAAGTTTCGAGAAGGTTTCAAATAGGGCCGCATCAGATTTCGCCGGGTTAATAATTCAATTTTTTGTTTCCGATGTTCGCTTCAAAGCCAGATAGATCCAGACAGAAAACCGTGTTCAGACTCAAATAAACTATATAAGTCTTCTAATTGAAGTTTCTATGTAGTTTCGGATAGGGCCGCATAAGATTTCGTAGGGTAAATAATTCAGATGTCTGTTTCCGATGTTCGCTCAATGCCGGATAGATCCAGATAGGCAACCCTTTTCGAACTTATGTTCGCTCTAAAGCCAGATAGATCCAGATAGATAACCGTTTTTAGACTTAAACGAAAAAAGTCTTCTAATGTACGTTCCGACATAGTTCCAGATAGGGCCGCATAAGATTCCGTTGAGCAAATAATTCAGTTTTTTGTTTCCGATATTCGCTCTAAAGCCAGGTAGATCCAGATAGAAAAACGTTTCCGTGTTTAGACGTAAACAGTCTTCTAATGTAAGTTTTGAGAAGGTTTCAAATAGGGCCGCATAAGATTCCGTCAGGCAAATAATTCAGTTTTCTGTTTCCGATGTTCGCTTCAAAGCCGGATAGATCCATATAGAAAACGGTTCTTGGACTTGGATAAAAAGAGTCTTCTAACTGAAGTTGGGACAACGTTCCGGATAGGGCCAGATAAAATGCTATTTTTCATATGTCATCTGGATTAAAATCTGCATAGAGTCGCTAGTTTTCCGTTTAAGATTTTACGAACAGAAAGAGATCCAGAT
This sequence comes from Andricus quercusramuli, assembly GCA_932178445.1. Taxonomy (NCBI): domain Eukaryota; kingdom Metazoa; phylum Arthropoda; class Insecta; order Hymenoptera; family Cynipidae; genus Andricus; species Andricus quercusramuli. The sequence continues at coordinate 57,362 of CAKNXH010054741.1, read as the reverse complement.
AGAGACGGAATAAAATCAGACGTGGGCTATAATTAACTAACTATAACTAACCTCTATACAGTTTTTGTATCTGACTCTATCGGATCCTGTCCGTCATTTTAAGCAGGTATCTTTCCGAAAACGTTGCAATATGCAAAAGTTGCAAAAGTTCTTCACTCTAAACTCGTTGAAATATATCATCTGCGTGAATATTTTTTTTTACGAATGTGCAATTTAGTTTAGATACCTATGGCGTGAAATGTCACCTTAACGCGTACGATGAATAGACAGCCTGTGAAATAATTTTACTCGACATGAGAATAAAAATGCGATGACAAAGAAAATGTATATAGATCTTAGGTATAAGTTTACTCTGTAGCACTGATATTCTTACGTTCAATTCAATTTTCCTATTAAAAAAAAGTGTTGGGAACTGGCTTCCTCGATACGGCTCTGAATGAGAGCTGTGTGCGCATGAGCGATGGATGCGGCTCGATGCCGGTGGAGTGTAGGGGCGTGATCTTAGTTAGTACAAAATGACGTGCGAAGCGGAAAGTTAAACGAGAGAGATATGTATAATCAGAGTGAATAATAAGCAGTTTTCAAAGTATTGAATAAACTTGTTTTTTCTGACTGTACCCAGCCTACAGGATTCCCAAAGAATCCAACAAAGAGAAAGTGTGGTTAAACATGCTTATATTTTGTAATTTCAAACCCTCGCTGTTTTTATATAATTTATATAATGTTTTTTATTACTTATTTCACCATTTTATTTATGTAAATGACTTATATAACGACTTGCAAATAAAAAAAGGTTGTGTACGAGCTTACTTGCTTAGATAAGTATTGAGGAAGAGCCTTAAAATTACATACGCAAGTGAGAGTGACAGTCAAAATATTTGTTATTGCAATCATTCAACAGAAATATTATTATTATTATTATTATTATTATACCATTAAGCCATTTCACTTTCGGGGTAGGCGTGACTTGCTCGGTTGGAAATTAGTGGGATAGGTATATAGGTGTAAAGTAGGTCGTTATATGGTATAAGGTAGATAGGTATATGTGTTATGGTATAGATATTTTAGATTGATCTGGAGTTTTCGTGTTATTTATTCAAATAACACGTTCACTCCGCAACACTGCTCCGACCCAGGTTGCTGATCAATCTCTCTAGCGATCACCCCAAGTGAGGAGCCTCACAAAATTGTTATGTATGGTTCCCCACTTGGGCCCATTAGTATCCAAGGTCTTTGTTTCAGGCATCATTCACTCTATTGTCACTCTGCTTATAAACTATTTGTCGCCACACATTTCTGTCCTGGCATACTACTCTAGCTTCCTTTACGTCCATGCATTTCTTCATGCAAGCTCTTCTGTTCCTATGACTTCTTATGTCTCTTCGGATAAATGTCTCATTTACAGATTCTAACCATTCTTTCGGCGGTCTACCTCTGGGCATTCTGCTATTTACTTTACCTTTATATACTTGCTTCGTCAGTCGTTCATCTTTCATTCTTTCAAGATGTCCGAACCATCTTAACTGATTTCTTTCCCATATGTCAACTAGCGTGTCTCCTGTACCACATTCTTTGAGGATTATCTCATTTCGGACTTTGTCCATCAGTGTTTTTCCGCATATTATGCGCAGAGGTTTCATGCCGATCGCGTTGATTTTACTCCTGTCCTTTTCTTGACAGGTCCATGCCTCGCTACCGTATAGTACAGTTGGTACGAATATGGAATTATGTATGGCCATTTTAGCTTTTTTTGATATGTTTTTATTCGTGAGGAGGGACCCTGCTCTACCGATAACCTGCTTACCCTTATTTATGCGCCTATCTAATTCCCCATCTATTTTTCCGTCGCTAGTGAATAGACTACCTAGATATACGTACTTGTCAACTTGTTCTAATCTCACATCATTTAGGACAATGTTGCATATTGTTTTCTCACTTTTTCCCTCAAAAACCATGACTTTCGTTTTATTCACGTTAATTTTGAGGTCCATGTTCTTCATGCTTGTGTTAAGTTTATTCAACATTCTTTGCAAGTCTTCGACTGATTCTGCCATAACAATCTTGTCATCTGCGAAAGCCAACCCACGTACTTTGACGGTTTCGAGATCTATACCTTTTTCGTTGAAGAGGGCAGTTCTTAGATACTTATCCATGAATATGATAAATAGCCACGAGGACATAACGCATCCTTGTTTCACGCCTTGCATAATATCGAACCAGTCACTCAGTTTCCCATTTACCCTTACACTTGCTTTACTACCCGTATATATTGTTTTTATTGCTTGTAGGAGCCCTCCATTCACTCCATACTCTTTAAGGACTTCCCAAAGTTTACTTCTATTTACCGTGTCGAATGCTTTTTCTAGGTCAATAAATGCACAGAACATGATCTTCCTGGCATAAATCCACTTTGGACTTCCCATATCTTCTCTTCTGTAATTTCCATTACCCTACGAATAAGTATTTTTGAGTATATTTTACTTACGGTACTTCGTAGGCTGATACCTCTGTAATTACTGCAGTTGCTTTTATCTCCCTTTTTATATATTGGTACAATAATCGCCTTTCTCCAATCGTCTGGGACTTCTCCTGTCTCGAAACATAAATTGATCAATTCGCACAACCTGTGAGGTATGTACTCGCCACCGTATTTAAGCATTTCAGCGCTAATACTGTCTATACCAGCAGCCTTACCGTTTTTCAGGTTCTTAATTATATCTCTGACCTCAGTGACACTGACTTTTTCAATTGGGTTTTCTAATGCATTATGTTCAATGTCGTAGTTTTGTTGCCCTATATCTTCACCTCCTAATAGTTCTTTAAAAGAGTCTTTTAAAGCGTCTACTATCCCGTCTATATCATATAGCATTTCACCTTTGCTGTTTCTCATGCTAACAAACTCTGTACTTTTACTTCCCTTCCATTAAAATAAATAATTTCCATTAAAATAAATAAGGGGTTAAAAAAAATCACCTTTATTTTTTCTATTCCTGATTGGATATCGGTGGATTACAAAACAGTAAAAATATATTCCAAAATCAATTTTCAAGCGAATACTATTTTTCCAACATCCTCAAGTAAGTTCCCATATTTGCGGCACATTTTCTATTACTTTTTGAGGATCATTCTTATGGAACATGAAAAACCCTTGTATCTGTGCTGGACTTACGTTTTTCTTATGCATCATTACTTTATCTGTAAACTCCTTAGCCATTTCAGGAGATGATTCTTTATAAAACCTCTGAAACATTTGTTCAACTTGTTCAGATGTACACCAACCTAAAAAAGTGCAGGATTAGGTAAATCAGTCTTTTTGAATTCCGGTAATTCTATTACCTCATACAAACTTACCTATGTATTCTTTAACATCTACTCTACCAGGCCTTATAAGGGCAGGATCTAATCTTTCCAAGTAATTAGTTGTCATAAATAGAATTCTGGCCTCAGTTGAAGCCACGCCATCAAGACAATTTAATAATCCGCTAAACGTGACTCTGTTTAGACCATCATAAGCTGCTTTTACTGCAAATTAATTGTGAAAATCTGTTCATAATTTCCAAAACAAGAATCTCTAAAGAAGTGAGCGTAATTATTTACATGTAACTGAAAGGTTTGGTAGTTACAGAAGCTTTGTATCCCATGAGTCAGTTTTTGTAAGGCCTATAAAATAAGTATTTTCCAATTTATACTAGACAGTGAGACGTTTCGGCTTAGATTGGAGCCCTCATCAGTCAAATTTATTAAATTTTCTAAAAAAATTTCAAATAATATGAAAAATTATAAAGTGCAAAGAAGCGGAAAATCAGAGAAAAAACAATGTGTTTATATAAATAATAACGAAAAAACATACCCAAGAAGAAAAATGCCAAATAATGATCATTATTGTATAAAACAGAGTCAAAAATTAGAGTTAAAACTAAATAAATAAATACGAAGGACGGAAACACAAAGAGCCAGGACAGATGGCAAGGTATGACTGTGTATGTATGAAAACTAAGGCTGGAAAACAATAATGGCTGATTTTCCGCTTCTTTGCACTTTATAATTTTTCATATTACTTGAACATTTTTTAGAAAATTTAATAAATTTGACTGATGAGGGCTCCAATCTAAGCCGAAACGTCTCACTGTCTAGTATAAATTGGAAAATACTTATTCTATTGACCTTACAAAAAGTGACTCATTGGATACATGTACTTAAGAGGTTGAGACTTATACATATTCTTACAGAAGCTTTGATATAATTAACAATGTAAGTCTGTAGGTTTATAGAACTTGTACAGTTTTAAAGACACTCACTACAGAGCTTTCGAAATTGAAATTTAACTACCCAGTAAAAAAGAACGAATTGAGGCGAATTGAACAAAATTCGCTAGGTGCCTTCGTGAATCTTGTTTTGCGACAAACACGAATTGGAGAAGTGTGTGAATTAGTGTAAATTCGTGAAGTAATTTTTCGTCAAATCAGATTCTATTCGTACGAATTCAAAGAGAAGTTTTTAGGGAAGACCGTTCGATTGAATTGAATTCGATGTGAACTCCTCCAATTCGCTTAAATTCGTCAGCGAGAATACTATTAAAGACTGGCCTATTCAATCCTCAGACGGCCCGCTAGGTCTAACTTAACCTGGCCGTCTAGGAACACGACCGGACTCAAGGACATTCAAATCGTGCGGGCCTAATTCGTTTTAATGAATCAGAAAGCAAGATTCAAATAAATAAAAAAAAATCAAGAAATCAGTCTGCTAATATTCAAAGCAGAAAAAAATGATTAAACAACCACCGCAGGGTCGCATTGCACTGAGAGCAACTGTCATCTAAAAAATGTCAACAGCCGCCAGTAGAACCGCGGTAAATCACATCTATGGCCACGTCTTACAACCGTGAGATGGGTGGTTACAGGGCACTATGAGATCACAAAGAGAGGCCGGCGAAACCCTCGTGTGTCTTGAGGACACGAACCGACCCAAGCATGACAGATTTCTGCATCCATCTCGCAAGTTCCTTGACATATTTTTGGCAAGCGAGTATGGCTTTAAGGTTACGAACCAGTGATAGTTTCGCACCTCCAAGAGCACCAATCACAAGGACGATTACTTGTAACGAATATTTTGGGTAAATTCGTTGCAGCTCTCTTTTAAGGACTTGATACCTATCCTCCATTTCTTTCTCCTTTTCAGTGATGTTGTATTCGGACGGAGCCGAGAATTCGAACACACATATAGCTCGTTTCTCGAAGTCTTGGAGAACAATGTCAGGCTTCGAGTGCGCAACGGAGACTGCTGCCCGAAAATCGTAGTTCCAGAAAATTTAGCACTTCTTGTTTCGGACAATTGAATCTATATCCCTTGGAGCGTTCGGCAGGGCAGGGCAGGACAGGGCAGGGTATATATATATATATATATATATACCGCGGTTATTACCGCGGTATTACCGCGGTTCTACTGGGGGCCATTGACATTTTTTCAAGATGGCAGTTGCTCTTAGTGGTACCCTGCGGTGGTTGTTTAACTTTGTTTTTAATTATATATATATATATTCCATTGAACCATTCGGTTTCGGTTTCGATTCCTTTGGAATAGAACCGAAGGGCCTATGACAAAGCTACCGAACGCGTCCTCGGGTTGCGGATAGAGGGTGCCTGTAACAAGGGTTTCTGCTGAATATGGTTACAATAATTAATAAGCAGTCGCGGACAATTGTCCAGGGATGGTCCCGGAGGAATAACCCCCAAGCGAAGGCGTAGAACCGTGCCAAAAGCTGAATGGCACCTGGGTGAGGTGTCTTGAACGATGACCCTGGGATACCGGGCGACCTCTCAGAGTATCAGACTTATCCTTGCACGCGGGGCTCTACAAAGATGAACGAGCCCTTTCCCTAGCTTCTCCTGGGAACAAAATTTAAACCACCAAGACACCAAAATGTTGTAGATGCGGTTCAAAACGATCGAACGCGCAGAGCACCCGACAACGGGTCGGCAAACTATGCCGACCATCCTAGAGTTCGGGGTGCTGAAAATAATTTAGATGGAAAAACGACGACGAACCGGCAAAACGCCCACATTGAGTGGACGGATCAACTTAAGAATGACGTGCTAGACTGCTACGATGCCAGCATTATCCCTGTTCGCGGAGGCTTTATGGCGCGTATGCACACTCTGTGGTGCCAGAAACACCCAGAGCTTCAGCACGTTTCGCATCAGTCTTTGCGAAATCAAGCCGACTACCTCCGCAAAAATGGATGTGTACGCGGAGCGCTTCCCCAACCGCTGCTTGATCAAGCTGCAGCCGAAGATGAAGCGACATTAAGACCACCCGCAGAAAGTAGGCACCTTCTGAAAGATGATTCCAATTTCAGTACAAGGAGGAACATCAACATGCAAGTTCCTCTTAAGCCCCAAGATCTGACTGGAATGGATGCCTCCCTTCGTGGAGATATCTCGCAAGAGTCCGACCTCTGGACCATCAATTGCTCAGTTTATGGTGCTGCGAAAACTTTGGCTGATTCAAATCGAAGGCTAAAACCGACGGTGGATCAAAAGACCAAAAGACGCTTGCACAACTGAACAAGAAAATTGGATGGGCAAGACAGAATGCGTCCCGTGTTCAATGTGTGATTGACTACATAACATCTGGTAGACCGTTTACGGAAAGGGTTCGAAAGTTCGCCCAAGAACTAGGGATCTTGAATCACACACTAAACAATTCAGAGCTGCTGACAATCAAGCAGCATATTGCTGTTATCTGTTATCTGACGCAAGGAGGAGGATACAGAAGAGGGAGAGCTGGATCTGGGAGAATCAACAGCTTTTTGCTGACCCATCGCACCTCTTCAGCGTTTCTGTAAAAAATCCACCCAAGCCCAAGGAGGTAGAGACACGAAGAACTTTTCCGCTGCTGGACCAGATTGTATCAAGAACTTTTGGTGGAAGAAGTTTACTTCTATACACCAACATTTGGTCCGCATATTCACCTCATGTTTAAAGTCGGAGACGCCCATTCCGCAGTGGCTGGTGTTAGGACGCACTATACTCCTGCCGAAAAGGCAATTTGTCCAACCCAGAGAATTACAGGCAAATAACTTGTTTGAACAAACTGTATAAGATCTTCACAGCTGTTCTAAACAACAGGATTGTTGGACGAATTGAGCCTGTACGGCGAGAGATGTACAAACAACGTGGCTCAAAAAAAGGTGTAGCAGGCTGTCGAGAGAACCTGCTAATTGACAGGTGTGTCTGTAAAGACGCTGCAGTCCACCAGCGCGTCCTGTCAATGGCCTGGATTGACTACCGGAAACCTTTCGATTCAACCTCTCATAGACTTATCATCTGTCTGTTGGAAAGCTTGAAGGTACATCCACACATAGTGAGATGCATAGAGAGATTGATGCCTCTTTGGAAGACTAAATTTACTATTTCATCTAGAAATTATCGTCTGATAACAATAACGTCACCTTCCTGAGGGGCTTATTTCAAGGTGATACCATGAGTCCTTTGCTTTTTTGCATCTCACTTCTGCCTCTATCTCTCGCACTATGAAATTCTCCTTGATACCTCTGTGGCTGCACTAATCGGAGCTACAAGAAGAGATTGGAATGGACTTCGGTTTGGACAAGTGTGCCAAAATTCATCTGAAGAAAGGAAAGATTACTGGCGTTTCCAAGGACCCTGAGCTTGTGGATATAAGTGTTATTAGACATCTTAACACTGAAGAGACCTATACATACCTGGGCGTGCCTAAAGCCGAATTCAGGACGTAACATCAGTGAAGGAGTCTCTCCGAAGCAGATAAAAGCATCTTCTTCGACAGATTTGGTCTTCCAATCTGTCGGCGTTGAACAAGGTATATGCGTCTAACATGCTTGCCGTCCCGGTGCTACTCTACTCGTTTGGGGTGGTTCAATGGAAGAAGAACGAGCTTAAGGCCCTTGATGTCACCACAAGTAAGATCATGCATATGCATAAGAGCTTGCATATCAACTCGTCAGTTCCGCGATTATACATTTCACGCCGTCAAGGCGTAAAATGGTCAGAAACCATGAGATGATTGGCGAAGGAGCGTTCCTTTACAAGGCCGCGGAGCAAGCGGCCGAGACCCTTGGCTTGAATTTTAACATCAGAAGTGAGGAACGTGCATTACTCCATCTAGATGCTTCACGTCTAATTGCCGAGGTAAAGAAAGCAGTGGTTGGAAAATTTCACCAAGAGCTACTCGACAAGCATATGCACGGAAACTTTTACAGAAATGTAGAAAAGCAGACCTTGTCTAAGGAGCAAACTTTTGCTTTCCTCAAATCATCAGGGCTCAATTCAGGTACAGCGGGTTTTATTTTTGCATTCCAGGACGGTGTGATTTTCATCTTAGCATACCGTGCCCGCATTTTATGTCAAGAAGTTCCCAGTGATAGGTGCAGAGCGTGTCATGCACACGCTGAGTACCTAGAACACATACTATCTGGGTGTCCGACCCACGCCGGAACGACGTACATCTATAGACATAATGCGGCCCTAAGAGTACGTTATTACCATCTTTGTCGCTCTTACGGTGTTGGTCGCGACCCTGCCCTGCCGAACGCTCCAAGGGATATAGAGTCAATTGTCCGAAACGAGAAGTGCCAAATTTTCTGGAACTACGATTTTCGGGCAGCAGTCTCCGTTGCTCACTCGAGACCTGACATTTTTCTCCAAGACTTCGAGAAACGAACTATATTCGTGATCGAATTCTCGACTCCGTCCGAATACAACATCACTGCAAAGGAGAAAGAAAAGGAGGAGAGGTATCAAGACATTAAGAGAGAGCTGCAACGACTGTACCCAAAGTATTCGGTGCGAGTAACTGTCCTTGTGATTGGTGCTCTCGGAGGTGCGAAACTATCACTGGCTGTGATTTTGTCGTGCCCTGTGACCACCCATGTCACGGTTGTGAGACGTGGCCATAGGTGTGATTTACCGTGGTTCTACTGGGGGCTATTGACATTTTCCAGATGGCGGTTGCTCTTAGTGGGACCCTGCGGTGGTTGTTTAACTATTTTTTTAAATTATATATATATATATATATATATATCGGTTTCAATGCCTTTGGAATAGAACTGAAGGGCCTTATCGGCCCAAACCGGAGGAGGTCGAAACACCTTGGAGAGAAGACTACGAAGTTCAACATCCGCTTAAAGAAGGCTCAAAGAACATAAATAGCTTCAAGGAGCTGTGCGATGCCCTCATAACACCTGAGGATAAATGCCCACCTATCACTACCGAGGAGGTGAAAAATGTATTAGGAGGCATGCAGAACTATTCAACTCCGGGAACAAATGGTATCAAGACCTTCTGGTGGAAGAAGTTTCATTTAACCCACCTGCATCTGGTCCGAATTTTCACCTCATATCTAAAGTCGTAAGAGTCAATTCCGGAGTGGTTGGTGGAAGTGCGTACAGTGCTCCTGCCAAAGACGGGCAAATTACCTGACCATAAGAATTACAGGCCAATAACTTGTCTGAACACATTGTATAAGATCTTCACAGCTATTCTAAATGATAGGATTGTTCGGACAATTGGACCTGTGGGGCGAGAGATGTATGAACAACGCAGCTCGAAGAAAGGTGAAGCAGGATGTCGGGAGAACCTGCTCAAAGATAGATGTATCTGTAAGGACGCAGCATCCTGTCAACGATCTCTATCGATGGCCTGGATTGATTACCGAAAAGTTTTTGATTCAACCTCCAATAGACTTATCATCTGTCTGTTGGAAAGCTTAAAGGTTCCTCCACGCATCGTGAGGTCCATAGAGAGATTAATACCGCTTTGGAAAACCAGATTTACTATCTCATCTGAAAAATATCATGTGCTCACTAACAGTATCACCTTTCAGAGAGGTGTGTTTCAGGGCGACACCATGAGCCTTCTCCTCTTTTGCCTCACAGTATTGTAACTTGGACATGATTTCGACTCGCAAAACAAACTTCGCGCATGAAGGTGGTAGTTGCGTATACAATCTGAGCAATGAATATTTCAAACAATAAAATAGCCTCGGAATGGATTGAAACTTTGATTGACAAAATGCATAAACACGGCAAACGAAAAGGTCGAGTTTCAGGCGATGAATGGAGATTGGTTGCTTGGAAAGCTAGAGCAGTGAATGATCTCAAGGTAAGAGAACTACGAGAAATTATGCAGGTAAGGAAACTAGATATTTTATGCGTACTCTCGGGAGAAGAGGATGTGTGAACTGTGCGGAAAGGGGGATGCAAGAGTGGAGCACTGGCTGGAGGAGTGCGGGGAGGTGGAAAGAAGTGAGATAAGCATGGAGGCATTGTTGCATGAAAAGGGGAAAAAAGGGCAGTAGCATGGGTGAAGGGAGTGGTGGGTAAGATGGAGATGAAGAGAAGGAAGGAGGAAGAGGAGCGGAGAAGGAAAGATTGTAAATAGGAGAGAAAGTAGATATAAGTAAGATGTAAATATTGTAAATAGTAGATAAGTAATAGGTATTAGCTGCGAAAACAGAGGTTGGCAAGCGAGGCAATGCGAAAATTAGGGACATGCGAGCGAGGCGAGGCGAAGTGGGGAAGGCAAGGCGATACGAGCGTGCGGCTTAGAGATAAGGAATGGATGGATGTTAGTTTTTAAGGGTTAGTTTTAAGGAAATTCTGTAAAAATGGATGTGTAAGCAAGTCAATTTTTTAAGGCCAGCAGGCTGAAAAATAAACGTTTATCTATCTCTAGAGAATGGGGTGATGAATGGCTATTTTTAAATATGGTCAGGAGTAAGTAGTGAATCACATGGTAGTCCCAGATTGTTGTGGGCTAAAATGAAGGTAGGAATCAGAAGATTATTTATCATAGCATGCTAGGCCCAAGTTGATAGCAATCCGATAGAAGTCACAGACGCCTTTTGGCACACTTTAAACGATACAATAAGTACTTAAGATCAAGGTGAAAGAATAATTCTGCTAGGAGATATGAACGTACGGGTCGGCGTCCAACATCTGGCTGCAGATACAGAGAGGGTGCTAGCTTATGCTTAGAAAATGGCCTATTTATTACAAATACTTGGTTGCAACAAGAAATGATCCACACGTACACCTGGTGTAAAGGAAATAACCGCAGTATAACTGAGTTCATTATTGCGGATGAAAGACTAAGAGAACCAGTAAAGGATACAAGAGTCATGAGGGGTTCCGAATGCAATACTGATTATTACCTTCTAGTCTCAAAAATAAACGTAGGGCAGGGATGGAGAAAACTGAGAACAAAAAAAAACGAAATAAACGCGAATCACGATTGGAAATTTACAGAAACCGGAAGTGCAAATAGATTTTCAGAATAAGATAAACGAACGCATAGATAAGGCAACTTGGGACGCGCTTGGAAGCAATAAAGATATAGATAGCGCTTGGACTATGTAACGGGATATCATTGCTAAAACTGCGACCGAAATATGTGGTACATCGGTTGTAAGAAAAAAATCTGGTGACGCATGGTGGAATGATGAAATTGAGGCAGCCCAATAAAAAAAGAAAGAAGCGTACAAAAGAACGTTGAACATCACAGGTTTTTAGCGATGAGGAGAGAAATGGGCTTGAAAATTATGACAGATAGAAAAAGAGGAAAGTTAAACAACTAGTCAAGGAAAGTAAAGATAAAATCAGAACAGAAGAAAATACAAAACGACTTTGAAAGAACCATGAAAATATGATTTAAAGAGATGAAGGAAAGTAAAAGTACAGAGTTTGTCAGCATGAGAAACATCCAAGATGAAATGATATATTATACAGACGGGATAGTAGACGCTTTGAAAGGCTCTTTTAATTAATTATTAGGAGGTGAAGATATAGGGCAATAGAACTGTGATATAGAACATAATGCATTAGAACACCCAATAAAAAAGTCTGTGTCACTGAGGTTAGAGATATAATTAGCAACTTAAAAAACGGCAAGGCTGCTGGTGTAGACAGTATTAGCGTTGAAATGCTCAAATAAGGTAGCGAGTACATACCTCACAGGTTGTGCGAATTGATAAATTTATGTATCGAGAAGGGAGAAGTCCCAGACGATTGCAGAAACGTTATTATCGTACCAATATACAGAAGAAAGGGAGAAAAAAGAAACTGCAATAATTACAGAGGTATCAGCTTATTAAGTACCGTATGTGAAATATACTCAAAAACACTTATTCGTAGGGTAATGAAAATTACAGAAGAACAGATATGGGAAGTCCAAAGTGGATTTAAGCCAGGAAGATCATTTACAGATCAAATATTTAACTTAAGACAGATCACAGAAAAAAGCTTCAGAGTAGGAAAGAAAGCTTCCTGTGCATTTGTTGACCTAGAAAAAGCATTGGACAAAGTTGAAGAGTACGGAGTCAATGAATGGCTCTTAACAGCAATAAAAACAATATATACAAGTAGTAAAGCTAGTGTGAGGGTTAATGGGAAACTGAGTGACTGGTTGCATATTATGCAAGGCGTGAACCAAGGATGCGTTATGTCCTCATGGCTAATATCATATTTATGGATAAGTGTCTACGAATGGCCATCTTCGACGAAGAAGGTGTAGATCTCAAAACAGTGAAGGTACGTGGGTTAGCTTTCGCAGATGACAAGATTTTTATGATAGAATCAATCAAGGACTTGCAAAGAATGTTGAATAAACTTAATACAAGCATGAAGAACATGGACCTCAAAATTAACGTGAATAAAACGAAAATCATGGTGTTTGAGGAAAAAAGTGAGAAAACAATATGCAACATTGTCCTAAATGATGAGAGATTAGAACATGTTGAGAAATACGTATATCTAGGTAGTATATTCACTAAAGACGGAAAAATAAATGGGGAGTTAGATAGGTGCATAAATAAGGGTAAGCAGGTTATCGGTAGAGCAGGGTCCATTCTCAGAAATAAAAACATATCAAAAAAGCTAAAATGACCTTACATAATTCCATATTTGTACCGACTGTACTATACGGTAGCGAGACATGGACCTGTCAAGAAAAGGACCAGAGTAAAATTAACGCGATTGGCATGAAACCTCCGCGCACAATATGCGGGGAAACACTGATGGACAAAGTCCGAAACGAGATAATCCTCAAAGAATGTGGTACAGGAGAGACACTAGTTGACATGTGGGAAATAAATCAGTTTAGATGGTTCGGACATCTTCAATGAATGAAAGATGAACGACTGCCCAAACAAGCGTATAAAGGTAAAGTAACTGGCAGAATGCCCAGAAGTAGACCACCAAAAGAATGCTTGGATTCTGTAAATGAGACATTACTCCGAAGAGACATAAGCATCCATAGAAACAAGAGAGCTTCCATAAAAAATGCATGGACGTGAAAGAAGCTAGAGTAGTATGCCAGGAAAAAAAAGTGTGACGACAAAATACTTTGTAAACAGTGTGACAATAGATTTAATTTCGCCTGAAACAAAGACTTTGGATACTAATGGGCCCAAGTGGGAAACCACACATAACAACTTTGTGAGGCTCTTCACTTGAGGTGATCGCTAGAGAGATTGATCAGGAACCTGGGTCGGAGCAATGTTGCGGAGCGACCGTGTCATTTGAAAAAATAACACGAGAATTCTAAATCAAATAATAATTGACTTCCATTCGTCGCAATCAGTTTTTTTACTGGGTATAACGCTTTTCAGACTTTTAATACTTTTTTTGAGCGATGCAAATATTTCGTTACTATTTACCAAAAAATCATCCTGAAGCTACTATTTTCTTACCTTACCCAATAATGCAACTATTTTTTCACTTCGCTTTGAAAAATATTTTCGAACTTCTTCGCTGATTGGCAAAAACAATACGTCCGCCATCTTAAGTACCCAAAATCAGAATACTTTAAATATTTAAAAGTAGCTGTGAATTCGATTTCGAGTGTTTCCACTTTGTTTGTATTTATAATTATATGGTGCTCATTTCACGAGCACTTTGCTTCCTGTTAGCAAATGTATTTGCTTCCTCATAGAGGAAGCATTAGTTATTTTTTTCAATAATAGACAAACCGAAGTCTTCATTGTGCTCAATTTAAAAATAGAAATTTACAAATAATAAAAAATTACAAAATAATACAAAAAATGTTTTAAATACAAAGACAAATCAGATAAATCAAATCTTGTATTCGAAAAGATCATTTTTTGAGCTGGAAAAGGGAAAGTTCTGTCGCACCCTATCCCTTTCCCAGCTTTATGATTTCTTTACAAAAATTATCAGAATTATTCTATTTGAAAATTTATGACCAAAGGTCTTTTCTATTCTCGCATAAACTTTAAATTATGAGAATAAGAAAACTTTTACTATAAAAAATGAGTTTGAAAATATATAAATTACCATAACTTCCTTACTCTTCAATAAAATGTATTAATATTATAGGTCAATCGATTCATCTCGAATCAACACATCTTTTCTGTTCTGGCATCAACTTTGAATTATGTTGATGAAAAAAGTTTTACCATAAAAAACCGATTTTCAAAATATATAAATTACTATAACTTCCCTACTCTTTGATAAAATGCATTAATATTATAGGTCAAGCGATTCGTTTCGAACCAAGGAATCTTTTATATTCTTGCATCAACTTTAAATTAGGCTAATGAAAAACGTTTTACTATAAAAAAAGGTATTTTCGAATATTACACGGAGAAAAAAATCCGGGGTTTAGCGCAAGAGAGTTCAAGGCGCTAACGCATGGACTATTCAATAGGCGCATATCGCAGGCGTCTCTTGTTTTATTTCCAAGAGCTTCCACGGACTTTCTCGGTGAGACTCCTTGCGATTTGCTTTTAGACCACGCCTTCTGCCTGCTGACACGTTCGCACCAATAAATATTCGCAAGGAGACTCACCGAGAAAGTCCGTGGAGGCTCTTGGAAATTTTGCTAGCACTTTTAGAATTAATCTTTAATAAAGTTTATTAATATTATAGGTCAATTGATTCGACTCGCATCAACACATCTTTTCTGTTCTTGCACAAACTTTAAATTATGTTGATGAAAAAAGTTTTACTATAAAAAACCAATTTGCAAAATATATAAATTACCATAACTTCCCTACTCTTCAATAAAATATATTGATATTATAGGTCAATCGATTCGCCTCGGACCAAGAAATCTTTCATATTCTTGCATTAACTTCGAATTATGCGAATGAAAAAAGTTTTACTATAAAAAACCGATTTTTAAAATATTATTGACTGCTTAAAAAAAATCCAATAAATATTTCTAAAAATCCTTCGGTCAGTTTCAAGATATTAGTGAGGAAAATTAGCTCTCCAAATTTCATCAATTTATCTGTAACCGTTTTCTAGTTATCGTGTTCACAAAAAAGCGTGACATCCACACACATCCACACATCCACACATCCACACACGCACACACACATCCGGACAATTGCTTAGAACATTGTATCAGGCATTTTTACTTTAGGGAGGGTTTAATTAAATCAATTTAAAAATTTTGGAAAATGTTACCATTACAAAGCTTCCTCTATGAGGAAGCAAAAATTGAAACCACGATAAGTTGCATAATTTTTCCATTAAAGCTTTATAAACTAGAAAATTTCCTTTAAATTATTAGCGTTTTAAATTGGTCAATATGTGCAATTGCGTGAATTTTTCAAAATTTACAAATTTCATTCCTAATTGCAAACCTTAATAGGATAACATGATTTTATTGGAAAGATTTTCTAATTGGGAATATAGATGCATCAAAGTGGAAGCTCATGGTCTGTTTTTTTTTAAATTCCCTTGATGAAGGAGAACCCTGAAAGTATGAGAGAACAGTCCGCTTAACATTCCTTTATTTTGGAAATTGAGGTGGTGGATGCAAGAACTCGATAAGCGCTCGTAACCGCGTATAAGTATGGTCCACTCAGGAAAATCTATGTTTATTGCTGTTTAATAACAAAATTAATTCCGAACGAAGACCACATTTCGCCAACTTCGACCAGTGGAACAGTCGTCGAAAAAATGTTAGTTGAAATAACTTATCGCTAGAAATTGGTTCACTAGACTTTGAGAAAGTTTTCCTGAAAATTTGAAGAAAATCGGTCGAAAATTGTAAAAATAGCAGCGAGATGAAGTCAACATAGGCTGCCGCTGGAGTGCTCCAGCAATAGGCCTTTGTTACTTTGTGTGGTGTTTAGCGAATCTCGATTTTCATTGCAGAGTTATTAGAACCTGCATAATTTTTTTTTTATTTTTGGTAAAAAAAAGTATCAATGAATTCATTCTAGTATTCCAACTTTCGAAAGATTATAAATTATAAAGGGAACAATTTTATCATAAAAAGCAAAACATTTTCAGAAAATTGTATTTATTGTATATAATACCCAAAAAAATTCCGGTCACATAACGGAAAAAAATATTGCTAATTTTCAGAGAACCATCACTGTAATGTTTCTTCATAACATATTGTGTTTCTGCTCAAATGTAATACATTTTTTCTTATAATTATTAACAGTAAGTTTTATTATTAGTCAATGTAAATATAGTATAGCTTTTTTGGAATGCACGATTTTTTAATAGCTCAGGAATAATAATAATATACACACACACAATTATTAGGGTGATGCAACAAACTGATGATGAATTGAAATAAATTGAAACGAATTTATTTAATAACGAGTCCTTAAATGATTAGAATTTCATACGAGACCACTCTGATTCTCAAAGAGTATCAAGAAACAAAGATTCTGTGAAAATTTGAAGGAAATCAATTAATATTTAGAGGTCGCTCAACGCAATTGTTTATTTTGGAAAAGTCACGCACCCCAAATGCATTGCTATAAACAAATAGGCTGACTACTGAATAATACAATTACTGGTGTGACGAACGTTCAATCGAACTTGATCATTGAAACAATTTCTTTTGATAAATAGGAAGACAGTCAATAAATCAATAAATGCCAAAGATTTTTCAATCAATTTTCATTAGAATATTGTCGATTCATAAATGTCCCGCTTCACAGGCATCTCAAGGCGAATTTTCGATGATCGATATGATGAAAAATTGTAGGCACGACTCGGGCAGAGGCAACGATTTCGACCCTTGTCACGCAATATACTATCATGTATTACTTTGAAATATTAGAGATATTACAAGTATGATAGCGGATTCTACACAGGAATAATCTCAGTATATTTATTATTCAACTAGATCGTCATGCGCGCGCTCGAAGCGCGCGCCTATGTGAATTTTTCTTGTATGAATGTTGAAAGTTAATAACGAAGAATCTTCTAAAGGGGAATGTCATTACAAAATACATTATTTTCCTTAGAACCCATCCTTTAAAAAATAACTGATAACAAGCTTGTAGCTCTTTTTTGAGTGAATAACTTTTGTCTGATTATTTTTTTCGTATCTTGTGTCGTTTGTCCACAAATTGAGTTGTTTTTTTTCAATGCTATTTTTTACGAAGTTGAACAAAATATACGCCTACGATTAAAATGGATTAAAGCACAATTTTCGTTCTATCATCTTTTCGTATCTTGTATAGTTTGACCGGGAAATGAAATTTTTTAGTTTTCATTACCTTTGTTGTGCGATCAAAGTTTGAATTTTTCATTTTTCACGAAAATTCAAAAAGTTGTTATAACAATCTTGTAGGGTGTTCAAAAAGCAATGTTTTTCTTCTCCTGACTTTTTCTCACAACGTGCGTTGATCTCAAACTTTTTAAAAAGGCTCTAACTTTTTGAATTTTCATCCAAAACGTTTTAGACTAATTTGAATATTTATACATTTTTTATTATTTTAGAACTTTTTCCATACCTTGTATATATTTAATAAAATCAATCAAAATTTTCATAACAATCACAATACTCAAATCAGTAACACAATCAGTCACAATAATTATTTTTCAGTATTATGAAATATTTTGTACTTTTGTTAAAACTTCTCAATATGTCTTAAAGTTATTCACAAATGAAATTGTTTTTAAATAAAAGAATCAAAATTGTAACGTTCAAATTGTAGATATTTTGATTTTGTAATTATTTGAAGATCATGTGAAATTCATAAAAATGTTTTAAATTAAATTTCAAAATATTAAAAAATCTACATCTTCTTTTAGACTATTTGAAATATTTATAAATTTTTTATTATTTTAGACATTTTTCCGTAACTTGTAAATATTTCATAAAATCAATCAAATTTTTCATAAAATTTTTTTACAATATTTTGAAATAGAAAAAAATTGCTTATAAAATCTTCGAGAGTATGTTTTGATAATTGTGTTGATTATGAATTTTCTTAGGAATCACAATAAACACTTTTCAGTATTATGAAATATTTTGTACTTTTGTTGAAACTTCTCAATATATCTTGAAGTTATTTAAAAATGAAATTGTTTCTAAATAAAAGAATTAAAATTGTAACGTTCAAATTGTAGATATTTTGATTTTGTAATTATTTTAATACCAATTAAAATTAATGAAAATCTTTTAAATTAAATTTCAAAATATTCAAAAATCTACATTTTGTTTTTGACTATTTAAAATATTTATACATTTTTTATTATTTTAGAAATTTTTCCATAACTTGTACATATTTAATAAAATCAATTAAATTGTTCATAAAATTTGTTTACAATATTTTGAAATAGAATAAAATTGCTTATAAAATTATCGAGAGTATGTTTTGACAATTTAGTTCATTATCATTTTTCTTAGGAAACATAATAAACACTTTTCAGTATTATGAAATATTTCGTACTTTTAAAAAGGTAATTTTTTTAAAACTTCTTAATATATCTTAAAGTTATTTACAAATGAAATTATTTTGAAATAAAATAATTGAAATTGTCACGTTGAAATTGAAGATATTTTGATTATCAAATTATTTTATGCTCGTGTAAAATTCATAAAAATATTTAAATTGAATTTCAAAATATTCAAAAATCTAAATTTTGTTTTAGACTATTTGAAATATTTATACATTTTTCATTATTTTAGAAACTTTTTCATAACTTGTATATATATAATGAAATCAATCAAATTTTTCATAAAATTTTTTTTTAATATTTTGAAATAGAAAAAAATGGCTTATAAAATCTTCGAAAGTATGTTTTGATAATTGTGTTAATTATCAATTTTCTTAGGAATCATAATAAACACTTTTCAGTATTATGAAATATTTCGTACTTCTTAAAAAGGTAATTTTGTTAAAACTTCTCAATATATCTTACAGTTATTTACAAATGAAATTGTTTTTAAATGAAAGAATTAAAATTGTAACGTTCAAATTGTAGATATTTTGATTTTATATTTATTTTAATACCATTTAAAATTCATAAAAAAACTTTTGAATTAAATTTCGAAATATTCAAAAATTTACATTTTGTTTTGGACTTTCTGAAATATTTATAAATTTTTTATTATTTTAGAAATTTTTTCATAACTTGTACAAATTTAATAAAATCAATCAAATTGTTCATAAAATTTGTTTACAATATTTTGAAATAGAAAAAAATTGCTTATAGAATCTTTGAGAGTATGTTTTGATAATTGTGTTAATTATCAATTTTCTTAGGAATCACAATAAACACTTTTCAGTATTATGAAATATTTCGTACTTCTTAAAAAGGTAATTTTGTTAAAACTTCTCAATATATCTTAAAGTTATTTACAAATGAAATTGTTTTTAAATAAAAAAATTGAAATTGTAACGTTCAAATTGTACATATTTATTTTGATTTTGTAATTGCTCACTTTATATGAAGATACCATTATTACTCTTAATTAAATAATAATTTTTCTTAAGTTTGACACGTAATGGATAAAAATTGAAACATTGTAGACTGAAACAATATTTTACAAAAACTTGAAATTTAATTAAATTGAACGTTTTCATTTCTTCAAGTACTGACGACTTAAATTTTTGAAAACTTCAATATTTGATTTTAAAAAATGTAAATTGTTTAATTTTAAATGGATTAAGAGTCAGTCAAAATTGTAAAATTCAAACTCCGGACTCGACTTGTATCCCTAGCATTCACCACCACCAAACGAATCACTTGGGAATCAACCATAAGACGTAAGAACTCATAGACTCAGCGTGAGTGACTCGTGTCACGTCGCGTCACCCTCAATTGGTAAGGGAGGAACCAGGGAACGTACATAGCCGGCACAACGTCGCAAATTCTTAGCCACCATCATCTAGCTGGTTTTCCCCTTTTAAACTGGAGCCACCTCCCCCCATGCGATGAGTTCTTACGTCCATATCGTCAGCTATCATCAAACATCAATGTGCACATGCCTTGGATTCATAATACGCAACTCTGTTCTTAACCTAAAAATGATTCTAGACCGCACTTCTCGATTCTAATATCGATTCTAAAGCATAGGCGGCGAATTTAAATCCAACCAATAGGTGAAGAGAGAATCGGCGACAGTTTTCGAGATATAATCGCAACCTCTCTTTTATGATAGGATAGTCAGGAGGCATCGTGAAAATGGTAATTTTTAAAATATGCGGGCTTCTCGATATTTTTGTCAGCTCATTTCATCTTGTTAGTGTTCATACAGGAATTATTCGGAAAATTATCATGAACTGAAGTAGAATCCACATTTGTGGAATTCGAAACAGTTTTGCATGATCAGGAGAAATGAAAAGTTCCGTATTCAATATAGTCAGATGTGTAGAAAATTATACATTGTGAAAGACAAATTTTTTTTGGCATTTTTAACAATGAGGGCGAGTCTTTTAGCGAATAGATAATTGTTTGTAGATTTATTACGAATGTTTTTAAAGATTTTGGAAAAAAATTATTGCAAACATTATTTGTTAACTAAGCCATATTTGCTGATTATTAATTTGTTATTAAATATCATGAAAAATTTTTCGGAATCAGGTTAACATTATTTGTTAGAGCAATCATTAAGGGTGCAGCAACAAAAAGTTCAGCCATTTTCATTGATATTTGTATGAAATACGGCTATTTATTTATAGCAATATAATAAATTGCGTAATTTTTCGAAAATAAACAATTGCGTTGAGCGACCTCTAAATAATTATCGATTTCGCTTAAATTTCCCAAATTTTTTTTCTTGATATTCTGTGAACCCGAGCAGTCTCTCATGAAATTCGAAAATTCTTTTTTATTGCAACACTCTAATAATTATATATAATAATAATATATAAATAATAATATATAAATAATAATGTATCCCTCGTTAACACGAACCCGAAGGGACCGGGAATTTGGGAGTTCGTGTTAAAATAATTCGTGTTATCTGGGTATTATCCCTGTATAACCCTGCCGGGACCGCAATTTCTGTACGTGTTAACCGAGTGTTTGTCTTAACCGAGTTCGTGTTAACGAGGGTTTACTGTATATATATAATAATAATTAACACTTTTCTATTTATATACTTAAAACTTACTAAACGATCTAGAACCTGAGACATTTTTGCAATTTCATTTCAGTGTATAATACTTGCAAGCACTTTGAGATCATTTAAAAATAATGTAGTTTCAGATACATTGCATAGTAGTATTAAATCAATACCATCAGATATTTGATACATTTTTCACGTCGCCAACTTTTGCTTTCTTCATACTAACGTTTGGCGCAGATTTTGAATTCAAAATGTCGTCGAATGTCACTGAAGAGTTAATAAAAAAATTGTCAGGTTTTTCATCTTACTTTGTAAATACATCAGCAGTGCCATTTGGATAGTAATCTATTCTTACTGCTTTACTGATCTGCAAGTCTTTAGCAATCTGAGATTTTTGTTGCATTCTTTGCTCGAAGTCCTCCGCTTTGTACTCTGTATCTCGAACAATTCCGAACGGAGGATTTCGAGCACTCCTGATTAAATCGATGTACTCGTCTTCAGTCTCTATTTTTTCTTTTTTTTTTTACCGTACATGCCAAAATTCGCATCGCACTGGCTATATGAATGCCTTCGCAACAGATAAATATGCCGAATTTCAACTTGAAATCTTCGTGACAACAATGAAAAAAAAAGGAGCATGTTATAGTTTCTATTTTGCCCCCCGCAGGCATCAGAAAAAAGTATGATACTATCGTAATAACCATCTTGGCACTCTTTCATGATCACATGTAACAAAAGATTTGTTACAGTATTGCTTCCTTTTTTAACATTGCCTTCAAGAATTGGGAACATGTAACTTTTTTTACCGGAATCGTTCAAAATGTGTACATTGAATATATACAACCATATCAACCAAAGGTAAAATTGGTTTGTATATAACAATTTGGGAAGTGGAAGATTTTGTCCGATATCGCATATAAGAGTGAGAACATTTTTTAATGACAATAAACTTTTTTTCATGTTTTTATAGTTTGGAACGTCTAAAATACGCTGCACAAATTCTTCACTATTATAAGCACTTTCCTCATTAAGAAAACAGACATTGCAGACATCCGTTTTTGGTTTACTCAATGTATTGTCCAAGGGAATCTTAAGGTGGAGACGGAGGGTGCACACTCCGTCATCCCTATAAAGCCAATTTTTGATCTTTTAATATTCAACATAACTATTATATAAATTTTGCAACTTCGAATAATCAACATATTAATTAAATTCTACATACTTTGTCATCACTAAGATCCTTATTATTTTAAAATGAGCACTATAGTTATATTGAGAATTACTATTTTAATACACTTTTTTTGAGAGAGAAAAATTTCTTCGATTTCACCTATCTGTTTATGTTTTATAATATTAACCGACTATCTGCGAAACGTTAAAGATAATCTGATGAGGGAATCGGTCTGACTCCGAAACGTCATTTTTGTATACAATAATTTTAATAAATGGTCTGGAAGAAGTCGATTAAATAAGGTTTTTCCTTAAAATTCTAAACTCATAATTTTTTTTTTAAAGTCTGTGGGTTAGACCATATTTATTATATGTTTTTGGGCTGGCTGCATCCGAATCTGAGGTCCAAAAAACCCCAGCAAGTGTCAGGGTTTTGACACAACCTCGAAAAACCTCATAAAACTTTTTTTCCGATTCCGGGGGTCAGAACATGTTTACTACATGTTTTTGTGGTCGCTGGATCCGAGTCCGTGGTCTAAAAAAACTCCAGTACGTCCGGGTTTTGATTTTCAAAGAAACTCGTGAAATTTATTCATTCGACATACGTGTGTCTGCCACTCAGAGAAATGTTCTCTTGTAACAAAAGGATGTTTCTTGACCTAAATGGAATTTCCTTTTAAATTTAAGGTTGAGAGGATTCGGACGATAGATTCGGATCCAGCGACCCCAAAAACACATAGTAAACCTGGCCTGAACCCCGGACTCGGAAAAAAAGTTTCATGAGGTTTTTTGAGGTTGTGTCAAAACCCTGACTTACTGGGGTTTTTTGAACCTCAGATTCGGATTCAGCGAGCCCAAAAACAAATAATAAACATGGTCTGACCCCGGATTTGAAGAAAAAATTATGAGGTTTTATAAGGTTATGTCAGAACCCTGGCGTGCTGGAGTTTTTTGGACCTCGGTTTCGGATTCAGCGACTCAAAAAACATATAGTCAACATGGTCTGACCTCCAGGCCAGAAAAACGATTTTTTTTTGTGTGGCTGTGTAATTGTCCGGCGCCGTGGAAAACATTGCAAATCAATTTTCAATTTATTTTGCACAGCCACGTTAATGTCACACTGATTGAAATCAATTTTGAACAGTCATGCTAGAATTCTTGAGTTTCCGTATAGAAACGGGTTAAAGAAGAATGAAAAGAATAATCCTCTAGCATTGTTCCGATCAACCCACCATGACAGGCCACGGGCAACGAGAGCACTAAAAATACATACGATAAAGTTTGTTTGTAGAATAAATTCTTTCCCTCTTATAATGTTGTTAAAATAAATCCCGCGTGAGTCCAGTTCGTCCTAGATTCATCCTTTCATCTACCTTTTCGCCCTAGCCTAGTCTATCTAGCGAACAAAATTCCACGAAGATCCAGTGCTTCTGCGAATCACAGAGTCAGACACTAAACGTGGTATCCCTTAAAGTGTCTAGCGCCGACTGTCGATTCCGTCGTTCTCTGGTGATGAAAGCATGATAGCCGTCCCGTCGCCACGGACTTCAAATCCCCACTTTTCGAATGGTTGCGCACGCAAACGCACCTGTTTCACACAGCCATGCATGTGACCTATATAACTCTTTCGCCCTGGAATTTGCAAGTCACTCAGTTGCGTATATATGTTATTTCTCACCGGATCTTAAGTAAATTTTATAATTATGGTCGATGAAATTATACTGAACCGTTTCAGTGCTCCCCTAAACGAAGGAATGTTTCAAATTTTTGAAAAATTAGTTCGTTTAATAAAAAAAGAGCAAATATTTCCTTCGGCGTATATCACTTTATGTCCAATTTTTATGAAAATTAATGTAGGAGTATTGAAAATGATTAAGAGTATGTGAGTAATTAACGAACTCTAAACTACTGTTGATGCTCGGGACTTTAGTGCACTCCTACATGGATGCAACGAATAAAAAAAAAAGTGTTGGTTTTGAAATTTTTTTGAAAAGTATGGGTTGACTACGCCCACCTAAACGTAATGAATACAAAACTTTTGAAAACATTCGTTTACGTTTAATCGCGCGGATTTTTTGTTGTTTAGTTTTCCCGATCTTGCTGAATCCAATGCCATTGACACATTGAGTTGATTTGAATTGATTCTAATTTAATGTTATTGTTTCTAACGTATATGCTTTGTCGCTGACAAATATAGTTTTCGTTTGCTTCATCTTTTTTTCGGTTTTTGTATACCTATGTAATATTCTTAATTTTCTCAACCGATTTTCTTACTTTATATTTCATTTCCTACATTTCTTTTCGTTCTTAATTGTATTAGAATAGTATTTTTCTTTTCCTTTTTCTTTTCTTATTTTTCTTTTGTCATTTACTTACATTATTACTACTTATTTATGTTTTATTGTATTTATATGTAGTCTTTTCTTATTTTCTCTTATTTCTTTGACTGTTATTTTTTCTTTCGTTTTAAATTGTCTTTTTTGTTTTGTTTTTAGCAATCTTTCTTATTATCTATGCCTTACTTAATTAACGACTGATTTCTTCTTTCTTCAACTTCTTTTCGTATATTTATCTTGAATACATGTTAAATTATCTCATTTCAAACTATTTATAACTTTTGTATTTTACCTAATATAATGTCAATCTTTTTCATTATACTTCTATTCCTAGTTATATGTAAATAAATATTCGTAGAGTTCCTTATATTTGCGAACATTTTTTTACCTACACTTAACTTATTATGGCCTATTTTCGCTTTTATAGCGCTTTTTCTTATCAATTAAAGTTTCATTTTTTGCCTATAACTTAATTATTTACATTTCTTGTAGGATGAGTTCGACCAAGTTTCAATGTGTACCATACGTGGGGTTAAAAACTCTTGAAGTTAGGTGTACACCTTCGCTGAAGTCACTGGCGTGAAGTCACTTGAATTCACATGAAGTCACTGAAATCAGTTGAAGTCAGTGTACACTCTATCAGTCGGCTTGTTAACCCCTCGGTACCATATTATATTTGAGACTATTCCCATTTTCTCCTCTTACAATAATTAATTAGATCTTGAGTATGGCAATGTATTTCGTTTTCCTTTTAAACGAAATTTCGATGATTATGTTTTCTTGACGAATATCCATAGTACGGAGAGAACTTATCTTTTCTTCATATCTCGGGTTGTTCCATGTTGTGAAAAAAATCCGGAGGTCTTCCTGTGTGCTTTCCCCACATTGTCACTTGGATTAGTATATTGTAGGGTGGCTTAGCCAGAAGTTTCAGCCACTTTTTCCAAATCAATATTTGATTTTTGCTCCTCGAATAATTTGCAATGTCTCACTGTGAAGATTCAATATTCCGTTGATGAATAGGCTGCGCAGCTTTTGTTTGTGTGCATTTGTTTGAAAGCATAGATGGCTTTATTTTGTTTCCATTGATTATATTTGTGCTACTCGAAAACATAATGTAGCAGTAGTATAATAATAATATAATAATTTAAGAGCACTTAGCTTCAATTAATTCATGATTTATAATTTCGTGAATATATATTATATATATTATATTCTAATATTATACATTTTTAGAAATATGCTTCTTAGAGCCATTTATTGTATTTTTGTTTCTTCTAAAAGTATGCATTTGTGATTCATCTTGAATAACCCATGGAATTACTGCTTCACGTGTCATTTTTTCAAGCTAGAAAACGAAGTTTGCATCCTCATCCGTGTTCTCTGCACTGATTATTGCAACGCTGCCGTCAGCTGTATATTGGCGCCCAAAAGTACTCGCGACAGACATTCCAACTATTTTTATTTCTTTACACAGGAATAATTGTTGAGAAGATAAATACGGAGAGCCTCTTAAAAACATTAGTACCGCATATGTTCTCATTATGAATAATCTTTTATCGCTTATGCCTAATCCACGTTTTTATACAAAAGTTTGACCTGGTTTCTATAAGAATACATTTTTATAGCGCTGAATCAGCTTGCAAAATCGCTCTTTTTCATTCAGGTCCAACAGTGTGCACCGCGCTATCTTTTCGTTATTCTCTTCATAACGTAATGCAAATTGATTCTAAACATCGTCATAATTATCAATATAGTTAAGTTCTTTTACAACGTTTGGATGTTTTTCTTCTACATTCAAAAATTGTCCTAAACAATTCAAATATTTCTCCTTTTGAGAATTTTCGGGATCAAATATTAATCTTATACGCTTTGGATCTTCGTCCATTAATTTCACTTTTATCGTTTTTTCTTTATCTTTCAATTCAGTAATATTTTAGGAACCATCCCAGTAGCACATTTTGAAATTTGCATATACTTCAGCTATTAATTTTACAGGCTTTGCCCCTGTAGCACCGATTATAGTTCTGCCCACTATTGGTAACAATTCACACCTTCTAAATGCTTCAATATTATTTTCAACAAAATTTTCTGAGACATGTGTGGCATCGCTGCATGTATCTATTAACGCTTTTGTGTTTATCTTTTGTATCTCTATTTGTAATATTGGACATTTATTAAGAGTTTTTGTTATCACATTATCATCATTTTCCAATAAATCTCCGCGCATATCTAACGGAAGCGGGTTTTTAAATGTTTTTAGGTCCGAATTTGCCTCTATCGTATTACATTTCACCAAATCGAGGCTCGGGCATTTCCCGAGTCATCGTGACTAAGTGAAAAATCATCATTTTCAGTAATTCGTTCTAGACAACGAGTTTGTTCATTTCCATAATTATTACGTGGTATTCCATTTGCTCCACTAATTTTGCTTACATTATTTCAATCATTTCGCCGTTCGCTTCGCTCATTTCTACAGCTCACATCTGGTGGACTGTTATTTTCTCGTTTGTAGATTCCATTTTCTACGGTACCACTTGAGGATTTCTGATTTCTATTGCTATAAGAATTATTATTTTGAGAATTATTTGCATTATCGTAATCAGTACCATTAGACCACTGACCCTTATTATTTTGATAATTTCGAGGTCGATTATTGAACGCATCGTAATTTGATTCCCGATTATCTGTAGTTCGACTTTGACGATTTTCATCTTCATAACCTTGATGCTCACGACTCATGTTTTGGTAAGCAACCTGGTTTTGCCGATTTTCAAACCCACGGTTTCTATCGTCATATCGTCCCCGATTATGCTGACTTTAATTTCGATTCTCATAGCGATCTTGTCGATTATAATCGTAATTTCTATTAAAATAAGTATTTTGGCATTTAGATTCATAGTTTTCAAAACATGATTTTCGCTGATCGTTCTCGAAAATATTTTTATATTAACATCCACGTGAATAACTCTGATTTTTATATATATCGTTTCCTCTAAAATTGTTTCCGTTATTGTGTCGATTATTATAATCTTTCTCATATTATTTTCATCATAAACCGAACTATTCCGTGTTGAATATTGTTTTTTAAAATTGATTTTTCATGCTTGAGTCTAATGATTCTAGAAACTCAATTAATTCTTCGGACGTTTTTATGTTTCGAATAATAAATGCGGGCCTGACCTCTTCTGTAAAGCACCTCGACAGAAATGTTACAATTTCGCTTTCAATGGTGGTGGTTTCGCTCAATGGTGGTTGAACTAAGTCCCTCGCATTGTTTATCATTTTCATAGCATATTCAGTTTTAGTAAGTTTTTCCGGATTATGAAACCCACATTACAGGACCTTCCCGATTTTAAACCTGATATCATTATTCCAGAATTTTGATGTGTAAACATCCTAGACCTCGATATGGGGAGTCGCGCCTGATTCAAATGAAACCACGACTAGAAAGTGTAACGCAGGCCTCTGATACGCGCTGTGCCTCATGTCACGACGGAGGCTTTCTTCTCTCTCTCTCTCTCAAATGAATAATAATTGTTTAAATAATTGTAAATTATTTACAAACAGGAGGAAAATATGCTGTATCTAATTTGGAAAAACAGAAACAATTTTCAATACTTTCTTATAAGTTTTGAGTACTTAGACGTGTAATAATAATGATTAGTGTCATAATAATATATTTTTCATAATAAAATTTCAGTTTTTAATATTCTTCTCCATGAAATATGATTAGCCTAATTCTAAATGTAGATGCGTAATATAAGTGCGACACAATGTGTTCTTTCAGAGAACTGTTATCGGTCCGCATCGGTATTTTATGACAAAGCTTGACTGAGCGGGCAAAGGAGAGAATGCGTTTTAGGAAATAAAATAGTTTGAAGAATGAATCAATAAATTTTTCAAATGTTCAAAATTATATAATTTTGAAATGTTTAATTTTGCATTCAGCACTCTGAAATGTTAATGATTCAAAGCTTATTTTATTCTAAATAATTCAATTTTAATGTGTTTATTTTTGAACATTTCATTTTTACTTTCTTATTTTAAATTTATTATAACAGATATAGCGAACCTCAAATCGTGTACAGAGTTCTTTCAGAGTAATTTGTAAGTGTTCAAAATTAAATCATTTTCAAACTATTTTTACTTGAAACCAGTACAATTTAGTGATTATAAGTTGTTTCTTGAAAAATCTAAATTGAAAAATGTCATTTACAAATTAAAAATGTAAAAAAATGAAACAATGCAAATTTTTAAGTTTGCAATCAGCATTCTGAAATTTTAATGATTCGAGGCTTATTTTATTTTAGATAATTCAATTTCATTTTGTTTATTTTTGAATATTTCTTTTTAATTTCTTATTTTAAATTTATTATAACAGATATAGCGAACCTCAAAGCGTGTCCGGAGTTCTTTCAGAGAAATTTGTAAGTGTCCAAAATTATATCATTTTCAAACTATTTTAACTTAAAAGCAGTACAATTTACAATTTACAGAAATAGAATATACCTACATTGGATAGCTTATAAGAGAATGTAATACACTAATATGCAAAAGTTTCTGGACCTATCTTTTTCAATACTTAATAAAAGCACTCTAGTTTTTAAAATATTCAACTCTAAATTTACTTCCAATTACTACACGAAACCTGATAAAATTATACACCTGATGGTCTCAAATTGAAAGCAATATATTAATTTTATTAGAAGTTATTAAAAAAAAATACAAATTTTAATGTTTCCGAAAAATGTTAATAAATCAAAAAGCAATTAATATTTTTTAATCTCTTTGAACTAGTTTTAAAGATAATTTACTTAATTATTTTGGTGATTTGATAAGATATTTCTAGAATTTTTCCTTCCATGTAATCAAAACCTAAGCTTAATTTAAAGAACTTATCAATATTGATATACAGTCAGGTTTTCATAACTGAATTAAAACAAATTAATAGAACAGTATTCTGACAGACTTGCAGAACATTATCTTTTAAATTAGCCCAAAAATAATAAAAATTAGTTATATCCCAATTTATTGATATTTTCCGGAAACATTAACATTTGACGTTTTTTCAAAAACTTCTAATAAAATTAACACATACTGGCTTTCATTTATGCCCTTAAATCGGGTACTTTTATCACCTTTTATGCAACTATTGACAGAAAATCTGCAGTTTATTATTATTAAAACTTGTGTGCATGTTTAACCTATTGGAAAATAGATGTACCAAAACTTTTCCACGACATTACATATAAGAAAAAATAAATTTTTATACTCCTACATGCGCGTGAGTTAGTATTTGCTTTGTGTAAGATTTCAATTTTAGTTAACGTTTACCGAAGATGTTTACACATAAATCTGTCTTGGCTCGTAGTTTAGGACGCACGTTTTTTTTCATTAATTTCGTTTTAAATGATATGAGATCATCACTCATATGCTAACGAACCATATTCCACCATTCTCTTGCCATGCCAGTCAGACATGATTTTATTACATAATGAAAATTATACATCCATGGCTATTATATATTGTTCGAAATCATTCAGAAACATTATCGGCGGTCGCGATCCGTACCGGAAAATTTTGGAATTGGTTAATTTTTTAACCATGGCGCTTTTACATTAGTTCATCCTACATTTCTGTCTACACGTTTTTCAATTGTACATTGTTTTCCCCTAAATCTTCTAAACGCTTTCTATTTTGCATGTTGGTAACAACAAAATTTGCTTGATCTAAGTGTATTGCCTCCGTGATCCTTTTTAGTACGTCGACATTCATTTCAATATCTATGATATTCTCTTCTAAATATTTGCCTTGCTCTTCATATCTTTCTCTTAAGTAATCTGACTGATTATCTATTTTTTATAGCGTTTGACACCAACTTGAACACCGTTAATGGGTTCAAGGTGACAACAATTTTTGTATTTTCCTCTTTCAAAACAGGTTCCTGCGAGCCTGTCTCGAAACGGTTCCGCCGGAACGAGGATATCGTGAGGAGACTATCCCCCCGGTCCTTCCTGGGGGACGTACAATGACGGATTTCAACCTCTTCGGGCTTCTCGGAGGACTTGGACGTCGGGTCTCGGTGGATGAACGTTGTGGCGATATCGGAGCCCGTTTTCCACAGCCGAAAACGGCCCTCAGGGCCTGTTATTTGTGGGGAACCCCGTACGGATACAACTGGAGTTTAGGAAACTGCAGAGCTTCAGGCGTCGTTCCCTTGCGCTGACGCCCCCTTGTGGCACACTTACGCTTTTCTTCTTCCCTCGTTGAGGGTCGCCTTACCGTCGACGAACAGCATGTCCGCCCCAGGGTAGGGGGTCGTAGAACCTCCCGGGGAAAGGATTCCTTGGATGACCCGGGCCGGGTTGTGTAATCAGGTGACAAGCTATGGGGAAGAGGCGGTGACGATCGGATTGGCGAGGTCTGGAGATCCAGAAAGTCGTCGTCCTGAGTGGCCTCGATTTCATCGCCCTCCTGCGTAACTAAGAGTGGCAAGTTAGTCTTCTCCGACGGGGCTACAATTATCTCCTCGTCCAGAGTAATTATAAGTGGCGAGTCAGTCCTTTCCTGCGGGGCTACAATTATCTTCTCGTTGAACGTAATGGCCAGTGGCGAGTTAGTCCTTTCTGGCGAAGCTGGGACTGGGATGGCATCCTCCACCTCTTCTGCCGTGATAATCGCCAGGGTTCGGTCCAAGGTCGCAAATGACTCGACGGCCTGAAGAACCTCCTCAGTCAAGTGAAGCTCCTGTTCCAGGGAGGGGCCTCCGAAGTAGGGTAGCGGGAGAGTTCCTGCATCCTGGGGGCCCCGGTGGTGAGCCCAGAATGTCGGTACGTCGACCGGATTTTTCGTATTTGTGGAGGAGCCGAGGCTAGGTGGGGCCGCGACTGTAGCGTGATGTAACTGAGCCTCGGCGCCCGGCGTGTAGGGTTCGTGGTGCACTATTCCTCCATGAAGAGAAGGGATTCTGAGGGGACTGCCATTGTTGACCGGGCGATTGGGGTCGTACTCTTGGGCGTGGTCAGTTTTCGGCGAGATCAGCTGGGCTGAGGTCGAGGGGATACCTGCTCCGGCAACTTTCTGCGAGGCCAGATAAACGCGTTGCCATTTATCCGGGCGAATACGCTTCCGTTTCTTGACCGGTGGAATTTTACCCTGCCGCTCTGCAAAAGCCTCCCGGCGTTGTTCAGTCCTTCGCTTATGGAGACTCTGTTTATTCCCCTTCGCTGGATTCATAGCTGGTCAATGTTTCCGCCTAGCTTGGCGCTCCCCAGCATTCGAGCGGAAAAGGGTCCGGAAAAGAAACAACACTCTGTATTTTCACTTCAGTTACAGTTCTTTATTAAATGTTTTAAACGTTTTGAGTTTAGTCCGTGAAGGACTGAAACTCCAATACCTCAAAAGTCGAAAAAACCATAGAACTCGCGATCAAAAGTAAAAAAAACCATAAAACTCGCAATCGAAAGTCAAAAAACCATAGAACTCGTAATCGAAAGTCAAAAAACCATAAAACTCGCAAACGAAAGTCAAGAAACCATTAAACTTGCAATCGAAAGTCAAAAAATCATAAAACTCGGGCGCAATATTGCGAAGGCTCAACCAGTGCCACTTGGTTGGTGAGAAGAGCTCGGGTCTTCTCCGTTCGACGCGATGCGACGGTCCGATGTCGACTGACTTGTGAGCACGACCGCTGCCGCTCGCTGGGCGGTCGGCGCTCGCATGGTGGCCCGACTCCGTACTAGGATAGGTCATATCGTTGCCACTAGTGGCGTCGTTGGTGCGCGGCAAATATTCAAATACTTGGTAGTGTTCATTGTGACGAATGGCCACGAAAATAATTATGTATTCAAATACTTTAAGATGTCGGCCAAAAAACCCAAAGTGTTTTTTGGCGGACGTCACGTTATTGCAAAAGAATCTATTTCATTGTCTAATTCCTCTTGGGTTTTCTGACTTCTCTGGAAATTTATTTGTATATACGCAAGAATTTTATTTAAAAAAATTACCTGTCGCCTCACTATTCGAGTTTAAATCACGATTATGTGCACTAATTTGTATATTTAAATTGTTTGCATTATTTGCGTCCGGTACGGTTGAGTCTAACGATCGATCAGCCTAATTATCAATTAAGTTGGCGTTCGATCCACCAGGATTATAGGTTCTATCTTTGTTTGAACTCAGGTCGCTATTTATTTGTGCTCTTTCGCCATCGGATCCATCTGTAAATTCGTCGATCAATACTTTTTCATTATTTTCCAAAACCGATTTGGACAATTCAATTTCTTTATTCACTTTCAATTGGGGATTGTTTTTGATTGATTGTCCATTTTTGCTAAAGCTTTCTAATTATAAAAAAAAAATTTAATATTGAACTTCAAAGTTCAATATTAGTTTATTTTTATTTTTTTTTAAATTTATTATAGCAATTGTAACCCAGAGAGAGGGTTATTTTGCTGAATATTAGTTTCTTAAAAGCTGGGTTTAAATTAATTTATTAATTCTTATTGAAAGCTTTTATTTGCATTTAATTTAAGGCGTTAATATTTATCTGTTAATATTTATCTTGTCTTGATTCTGCGATTGAATTTGAATTCAGTGTTAAGATTTTATTATCCTTATTCAGAAAGTTAAAGGTTTTGTTTGTGTATTAATAGAGTCAATTATAAATTTGATAATGTACCTTGATAATGTGTTTTCATTCACGAAGGTTGATGGGTTTCCTTTATATCGCGATAATGTCAATAAATTTTAATTTCGTTCTATTATTTTTTTATGACCCCTCTGCGGTCAGATACAATGGTCCTGAAATAAACATCACATGATGAATTACGCAATATTTGGAGATACGACGCGCCTGTTTTATAAGTCTTATATTCTCGTATTTTTCACGATTTCGATTTACGAATATTTGCAATTTTCTTCTTTTTTAGAAACTTCTGTGTCCCGCCAGGGGTACCAGTTGTAACATGACTCTATTCTGAGAATTTATTCAATCGATTTTTATGACTCGTGGATTCGTAAGGACAACTCCCTTTTAATTATAATTGATTTTAATTTCTAAATTTAGTTGTATCGAGTTCTCCTCTCATGAATTTAATTCATGAGAAATTGGATCGTTCAGCAATTGACTGTGTCCTAATCAGGAAATTGGTCCCGAATATGCACGTCGGTACCAATCCTGTGAGGACAATGAACCTGAAACGAAATACCCGATTATTCACAACAATAATAAAAGAAACACTATCAATTACATGAGGTTCCCAATTAGCATCTAAATCGACTTCACTTTTTTCTAGTCTCAACCCATGAATGTTAAAATCATTTTTCCAAAGGAATTCTCTGGAAATGTAGCTGTTCCTTAATCCAGTGTCGAGGGTTGCTCTATTATCAAACGTTCTCATCTTATAACTTTAAGTTCTTTTATTTGAAACTTTCATGAGGAAGGAGCCCACAGAAGCAAGAATCAAATTGCTTTTATAATTTCAGGATTGATGAACCCTGGTTTCTTCAACCAAATTTCAATTTCATTTTCTCTTATTTTCAATTGACCATTTGATTTAGCATTTTCTCTTTTGATTCTATTTTTCGTTGGATTGCACCTATAATATTTTCGAAGCCCAGATTCGCGTTTCCTAAATAATTCTCTTTAAATTACCCTCTTCTTAAGGAAAAACTGTGACTCCATTTATACGATGAGTTTACAAATACAACTATATTTCGTGTAAATCAGAGTGCAATATTTAAAACGAAATTTTGTTCTACTTTCCTTGTACCAAGGACTTTTTATTAAAATTACCTGCCGGCCCTGTTAGCTGCGTGAACAATACACACATCTGTATTTATATCTCTTTGAATAAATTTATACTTTTTAATTCTCTTTATCTCTCGAATATGAAAATTCAAAGATCTATTTTGGGAATTTTACTAATTCCTAAGATCTACTTGAGTTTCCTTATCGAGAACATTTGCCACCGATTTGTGATTTAATTGCGTTTATTTTCTCCACAATATCACTGGATGAGCTCCCGAATGAGAACGGGTTGAAAATCCAATAAATAATTGTCAGGCGTCGAGAAACACATCGCACATCAAACGGGTTAAAGAAGAATGAGAAGAATAATCTTTTAGGATTGCTCCAATTGCCGACTGTCGATTCCGTCGTTCTCTGGTAATGATAGCGGTCCCGCCGCCGCAGACCTCACAACCCCAATTTTTGAGTGGTTGCGCACGCAACCGCACCTGTTTCACACAGCCATGCATGTGACCTACATAACTCTTTCGCCCAGGAATTCGCAAGAATCATTCAGTGACGTCAATATTTCATTTCTCACCCGCTCCTAAGTAAAGTTTATAATTATGGCTAATGAAATTATACTCAACCGTTTTATTATGTAATTCTAACTGTTCAGAACCTTCGATTTTTCTCAAACATTCTCGATTACAGTAGAATGTTACGGGTTTGACAACTTTTTCTGGAATTATTTATTCCGATTCGGAAATATAACACTGACCTTGTAAACATTACATTTTCTTCTCGTTATTTGTCGTAAAAATATTTTCCAATCAATAGAAATAATTTTTATGAATTCAAACTGATTAAGAAATGACGACGGTATTCATATGAAATGGTCAATAAATTCATTGATAATTTTCGAATGCAACATGATTAGAAAATGATAATATTTTTAAATAATTCCATGATTTAATTAAATGATCGTCCATATAAATCTCGTAACGCTATTGAAAAAATACAATAACATCATTTTTACTTGAGAAGAACATACATGCCTGAAAAATCGTCTTGAGATTCATTAATAGCCACCTGCATGCTTGAAATGTTTAAAATATTTATGAAAATATTATGTCAAAATTGTCATTCACACGTATTCAAAAAATTCGATTTAAAGTCGAGGTGAACTTCAAAAATTATAATTAATGAACTATAGAAGAAATATAATTTTCGTCTAATTACATTTGAAAACAATATTGTAAATATATTAACTTGATAATGTCTTAATTTCTAATGATTATTGTGAATTAGTTGTTTTTGTTATTATTCGCGGTAAAAAGATATTACTCGTACCTCATTTTTTGATGTTTTATTTACGTTTCTTTGCCACTTGTCCGTGTGACGTTTTCTTTTCCGACCAGTTTCAACACGTTCATTTTCCGACATTTTTGTGACGGACAATCGGACATTTTATTCTAAATAACTGAGACTTCTCTACACATCACGAACTTGAATATAAAAATATTACGCTCGATGAAATAAATGCAGAACGAAAAAAAAATACTTTTGAGGTTATTGAATGTTTGTGTACTATAAACGAACTGACTAAAAATAAACAACGGGTTTTCAAGTTGGGACATTGAATTGTTTTGGAAACTTCTGAATGGCATTCGCGAAACACTGCATAAAGTAACAAAGGCCGATAACCGGAGCGCTCTAGCGCAGCGGCAGCGTGTGTTGGCTTTAACTGACTGCCATTGCCACGATTTCAAATTTTCAGGAAAACTTTCTCAAAGTGTAGTGAACAACTTTCTCGCGATAAGTTATTTCAACTAAGATTTTTTCGATGACCGGCCCACTGGTCGAAGTTGGCCAAGCGTGGGTTTCGTTCAGAATTAATTTTGTTATTAAACAGCAACAAACATATTACTTTAATTCGATGACCGTCCCACTGGTCGAAGTTGGCCAAGCGTGGATTTCGTTCGGAACTAATTTTGTTATTAAACAGCAACAAACATATTACTTTAAAAAAAAGTGTGTTGCTTATAGTCATTGCCTATGTATTTAGAATACACCATGACAATTTCAAGCATTTTTATCAACAAACGGCCCAATAATCGCGAGTTTAGTTTTATAAAACATCGATTATCGATCGGGAAAATTTCTAAGTTTTTAAAATAATTCTTTAACGTCCGAGAATCCAAATAGGAGAAGATTTTGAAAATTTTAACAATTCACTAATTTTTAATGTTCTTGTTATTAAACACACGAAGCCATTGAAATTCAATCTAAACATGAAAATTCAATTATTCTGACCATACCACGCTGAAAAAACCAGTTCTCGTTAGATCATTGAAGTTAAGCAGTGTTGGGCGCGGTTAGTACTTGGATGGGTGACCGTTCGGGAATACTACTAACTGCGTGCTGTTGGCGTGTCGTGGGTGTGGTGAGCCCACACTTGCAGTTATTTACAACAAGAAACTATCCACCTAGACACACTACCCGAATCGGGTAATGTCACGCCTACCCCGAAAGGGAAATGGCTTAATGGTATACATTGGACATATATTGTTACTAGAAAATCTAATTAAATTACTATTGTTTTTTCAATAATATTATATACTACAAAAAATGACCTAGGAATTTCGTAACCATTCCAATTTCTCGAAAGAAAAAGTTTCATGAGAAAAATTTTTCGCATGCGCGCAGTTTGCACAAAATATTGAAATTAATAAATCCATAAAATCAATTTAATGAATGATATTTTAATGAATGGAAGGTGGAAGAGGGTTGTTTACTCTTTTTTAATGCTCAGGATACTTTACTGTAGTGTTTGAATTACCATCATCTTGATTTAGAATATACTGGGTGTTTTTTTTAACTTGAGAAATCGAAATATCTAAAAAAAAATACGCATCCTATGACAAAAATATCCGTAATAAAAACTTGTCATTTCCGAGTAGGAAAAGCGAATTTGAAAAAATTTACCTCACCCCACCCCACAGGAAGCAGAAGTGGGGGTAACTTTGTAATTTCACATGGGTACCCTAATTTTTTATCAAAGATTCAGATTCTCCTTTATGAAATACGTAATTTTTATTGGAAAATTTTTTTTCGATTCGCAAAGAAAAAAAAAACCCCCCCCCCCGGGGGGGGGGGGGGGGGGGGGGGTATTTTTTTACAAAGTCGTTTTGACAGGTCTCAGTAGACATTGTCTACCATGGCGGTGTGAACGAAAATTTCACTTAAGGCGGGAAATTTCAAACCCAAAGGAATCCTCATTCTCTAAATATTATTAAATATACAAAATTATACAAAATTATTATTATAGTATTGGAAATGATATTAAGATGTATCACGAAAAATTTACTTTCAATAAAGTAAGCAAATGAAATTATGTTTAACGTTTCATTCAATTTTCGTATTGAAAGTTGGTTAAAAATTGTATCAAATGTATTTTTTCATTATTAAAAAACTATTTTTAATTTAATACTTGCAAGAAAAATTAGAAGTATTTTTTTGAAATCTTCTCCAATTCAATTTGTTAGAAAAGGGTTAACTTATTATAATAATGACAGATTTACTTGCCAAAAATTTGATATAAAATTGATTTTTCATTTTTCATTTCAACTAATATAATAATAATAATAATAATAATAATAATAATAATAATAATAATAAT
>CAKNXH010054741.1:0-12578 GCA_932178445.1 Andricus quercusramuli | reverse complement strand
ATATATGAATACATATCTGACGATTGCGAGACGTGGCCATAAGTGGGACTTAGCGCGGTTCTACTAGGAGCTGCTGTCCTTTTCATAGTTGGCAATTGCTCCCAGTGGAACAGCGGGTTTCAATTCCTTTGGAATAGACACGAAGTCCTCGGGTTGCGGATGGAGGGTCCCTGTACCAAGGGTTTCTGCTGAATATGGTGACAATAATTAATAAGCAGTCGCGGACAATTGTCCATGTATGGTCCTGAAGGAATCACCCCTAAGCTAAGGCGTAAATACCGTGCCGATAGCCGAATGGCACCAGGGTAAGGTGTCTTAAACGGTGACTCTGGGACACCGGGCGACCTCTCAGAGTACCAGCCTTATCCTTGCGCGCGGGGCTCTACAAGGATTGACGAACCCTTTCCCTACCTGCTCGTGGGAACAACAATGAAAACACCAAAACACCAAATGCGGTTCACCAAGATGCGGTTCAAAACGATCGAACGCGCAGAGCACCCGACAATGGATCGGTAAACAATGCCGATCCCACTAGAGTTCGGGGTCCTGAAAATAATTCAGATGGAAACACGACGATGAACCGGCGAAACGCCCACATTGAGTGGACGGATCAACTTAAGAATGACGTGCTAGACTACTACGATGCCAGCATCATCCCTGTTCGCGGAGGTTTTATGGCGCGTATGCACACTCTGTGGTGCCAGAATATGTACGCGGAGCGCTTCCCCAACCGCTGCTTGATCAAGCTGCAGCCAAAGATGAAGAAGCGACATTAAGACCCCAATATCTGGCTGAAATGGATGCCTCCCTTCGTGGAGATGTCTCGCAAGAGTCCGACCTCTGGATCATCAATTGCTCAGTTTATGGTACTGCGAGAACTTTGGCTGATTCAAATCGAAGACTAAAACTGACGATGGATCAAAAGACCAAAAAACGCTTGCATCAACTGAACACGAAAATTTGATGGGCATGACAGAATGCGTCCCGTGTTCAATGTGTGATTGACTACATAACATCTGGTAGACCGTTCACGGAAAGGGTTCGAAAGTTTGCCCAAGAGCAAAGGAGCTTGAATCACACACTAATAAACAAGTAAAAGCTGCTGACAATTGAGCAGCATATTGTTGACAAAATACGGCAGTTATCTGATGCAAGGAGGAGAATACAGAAGAGGGAGAGATGGATCAGGGAGAATCAATAGTTTCTCGGTGACCCATCGCGCCTCTTCAGTGATTTCCCTGTCTTTGTAAAGAATCCATCCAAGCCCAAGGAGGCAGAGACTTTTTGGAGAGAGGTGTACAAGATCCCGAAAACACTAGAGTTGAAAGAAGATACTGACAATATATATCATCCACTTCAAGAAGTTTTGCGACAGGCTCATAAAATCTGAGGAGGAATGTCCATCAGTCACTACCGAAGAGGTCAAAAAAGCACTTAGAGGCACAAAGAACTTTTCCGCTGCTGGACATAATTGTATCAAAAACTTTTGATGGAAGAAGTTTACTTTTATACACCAACATTTGGCCCGCAAATTCACCTCATATTTAAAGTCGGAGACGCCCATTCCGTGATGGCTGGTGTTAGGGCGCACTATACTCCTGCCAAAAAAAGGCAAATAGTCCAACCCGAAGAATTACAGGCCAATAACTTGTTTGAACACACTGTATAAGATCTTTACGGCTGTCCAAAACAACAGGATTGTTCGACGAATTGAGCCTGTATGGCGAGAGATGTACGAACAACGTGGCTCGAAAAAAGGTGTAGCAGGCTGTCGAGAGAACCTGCTGATTGACAGGTGTGTCTGTAAAGACGCTGCAGCCCATCTGAGCGTCCTGTCAATGGCCTGGATTGACTACCAGGAAGCTTTCGATTCAACCTTTCATAGACTTGTTATCTGTCTGTTGGAAAGCTTGAAGGCATATCCACATACAGTGAGATGCATAGAGAGATTGATGCCTCTTTGGAAAACTAGATTCACTATCTCATCTAGAAATTATCGTCTCACAACGAACGTCATCTTCCAGAGGGACGTCTGTCAAGGTGATACCATAAGCCCTTTGCTTTTTTGCATCAAACTTGTGCCTCTATCTCTCGCACTACGAAATTCTCCTGGATACCTCTGTGAGTACTAATTCAAAAATTATTAAAGTAAGCAAAAACGGTCGAGGGGCTAATGCCGTAAGAATTACAGAAAAGGTGATAAAGAGCATTCTTAGTGCCGCATTGTGCCTTTGGACGTACGTCATTCCTGCGTGATTTGGACAACCAGGTAGTATGCGTCCTAGGTGCTCGGGGTGTGCAGGAAGTTCTGCAGCTATTATCGGAAATGTCTTTCCTTAAAATGTGGTAACGGTATGCGAAAGTACAAAGGACACCAGCTTGGTACGCAAAAAAGAAAACCTCCATGCCCGACTTCATTCCGGGTGATTTAAAGAAAGCAAACGTCAGCTACGATATCGACTGATCCTTCTCATTTCTGTAAAAGATGCCGTACATCCTCTTGTCGAGGAGCTGTTCGTAAAAGTTATTTTTCTGTGATGTTTTCATCCGGGTCTTCACGATTGATCATTCGAGATGGATAATGTTTGATACATTTTGATCACACTGATAATGAAGTCAAGGCCAAGTGTTTCAGCAGCCTTCTCCGCTGCTTTGTACTGAATTGCTCCGTAGCCCCCTTCATTGTGTTTCCTGACCATTTTAAGAAGAGGATCTCGTACATTTGTGATTATATGTGCTGCACCAGGAATGATCCTGTTGTTC
This sequence comes from Andricus quercusramuli, assembly GCA_932178445.1. Lineage (NCBI taxonomy): Eukaryota > Metazoa > Arthropoda > Insecta > Hymenoptera > Cynipidae > Andricus > Andricus quercusramuli. Next base: position 9,815 of record CAKNXH010054741.1, on the reverse strand, counting down.
TACGGTGCCACTCCAAATGAATAGAGTATTCCCGGGACGGCAAGAATGTTCGTTGCAGATACGTTGTTTCTCGCCGACATGACAGTTCTGAAGACCAAATCTGTCGGATAAGACGTTTGTATCTGCATTGGAGAGCATACTTTATGGATGTTACCTGAATGCGGCTCTGTGGCACTCCCAGGTCTCTCCCGCGCAAAGGTCTCGATAGCGCTTCTGCCAACGAGCTGAGGGTACTCAGAAATGCCAGTAATTCGTCATCGCTTCAAATGAATGTTGGCGCATTTTTCTAACCCAAACTCCATTCCAATTTCCCGAGTGTACTTTCCAGAAGCCATAGAGCTAGATTTATTTGCTCTGCAGTTTTAGCACAGATCTTGAGATCATACATCTTGAGGGCTTATGGTGTCGCTGAAAATTCCTGTATAGGAACCTGTGCAGGAACCTGACAGGTTCCTTTGGAGGTTCCTGTACTGGAACGTACGCAGGTTCCTGGTACACCGGTTCCTGCCGCGGATCCTGCGAGGGAACTTGCGCACGTTCCTGTACAGGAACCTGGATATTCAAATACCTGTACAGGTTCCTGTATTATCGTGGATGTTACTGCAAGAAATTCCCTAGGGAGGATCCTGTACAGGTTCCTGTGCAAGCGGGACACATTTGCAAAAAGCATCTATGAAGGATCCTGTACTGGTTCCTGAGCATGTGGGACACCTTTCATCGGCAGAACTGTAGTGCTTCCTAACACCAGCCACTGCGGAATGATTGTTTCCGACTTTAAATATGAGGTCTTTCTAAGTCAGGACCGGTGTTTTGTTGGGACGCACTGTTCCTTTGACAAGGGTTATTCCGTAGATTGTGTTTTTTTCAAAGCGTTCCTTTCACGATTCAGTAGAACCTGACAATAACTCGGAACAATTTTTTAGTTCTTTGTTGACTGTAATTACTGTGATTCAAACACGCGTAAACTGTATTGCTAATATCATAAATCGACTACTCCAAGCAATATGGAATTAAGTTCAGGTAAGACCGTATAAAGAATCAAGTAAGGTTATTCAGTATAAAAAAACAGGTTATAGTTGCTCTGTATATGAAATAAAGTCCATTTTTACCCATTTTGACATTGGACATTTCGTGATAAAATAAACAAAACCAGGCACCTCTACAGCACGTATTAAAATGTTATGGAACATCGGCAAAATTTACATTGGTATAGAATTTGTTGATACTTTATTACGTGCTGTAGAACGGTCTGCTTGTTTATTTTATTGCAAAAAATTGAACTGTAAAAAAAATAATTGATTCCATATACAAAACAACTCTTACCTGGTTTTTATACACGGAATGACAGTAACTTGATTCTTTATACGGACTTACTAGAACTCGATTCTATATTGCATGGAGCAGTGGGAATATTACATGCCCTTAATTCAGTCCGCATTTAAGGGGAAGTTTCTTCAAAAAAGGAATGAAAAGAATTTCCTTACAGAAAAGAGGAAATATAGGGACATAGAAGAAAGAATAGAAAGCCTGTAATTTATTTGAAATACCTTGCTTGGATTCTTCTCTGCTAAGAAAAGCAGCGTCAATGTCCTCCAACAGAATTATAGTTTGTTGTGGGGCTATAGCCAGCAGGTGGTTCAATCTATCATCTGTTAAACTACGTTCTGATAAATTTAATACGCAAATACCGCGTTCTAATTCTCCGGCTAAAGCAGTAATAAAAGATGACTTTCCACATCCAGGTGGACCATAAAGTAAATACCCCCTTCGATATGGAATTCCTGTATGGAGATATAGAAATATATTTACGAAATCAGCCAGCAATGGTTAATTGTACTTTTTTGTAAAATATATGCCTGACCTCTATCGCTATACCATTCAGGATGTTCTATGAATTCTCGGCAGTCACTTAACAGTTTCTCTGCAACTCCTGTGTCTAAAATTACAGATTTCAGTGGTCTTCGTTTTCTAGGATGCCCAAACTGTCTCCAGTCACTTCCCATTGCAGTATACATTAAAGTTTTTCCTTCGTGTTCTTTTAAAGCCATACACCTGGCTAAGGATAAAGATCAAGCGTTATTGCAGGCCTTTCTTAAAAAAAGGAGTTCAAATACATTAAGTAAATACATTTTCAGGGTTTTCGGAATCACAAAAATTTCAAATTCCCTGATGTTTAACCTAAGTTTCTCTAATTATTATTATTATTCCGTCTTGACAGCTTAATATAGGGAGATATCATTTGTACATGTCCATCTGGATAGCTGTGGATCTCAGTTTAGGAGAGTTTATTCATTTTGCGGGTAAGTATCGAAAAAGCTTTTAACCTTCTTCTAGGATATTAAAGTAGATGTTTTTGTCCCTTCCAAAAGATGTGAGCTGTACCGTCTCAAACGGCGTTCCCATTTGGATATCTATACTTTGCTGCTCTCGCGTTCTTTCTACTTTTATCCACTTGTTCTTATACCTGAAATAATAGTAATAATTTGAAACCCTAAGTAAATGAAAAAGTTGATTTATTTTAACCTAAAACTATGATAATTACAACCACTAACCTGAAAAAATGTGTTCCCACACTTGGTATAAAAGCATATTTAGTTTTAACGTGGCCAGTTTCTTTCTGTTCGAAACTTGTTTCTACTGAAAGATGTTGAGTTTTCTTGGCACCTTTATATGTGATCCATTGTAGTAACCACTGATAACTTTTGTCACGGCATGGCACTTCAAGTGTTATCATGTAATGTCGCCTTTAACATAAAATATTGCTTCAATAGGTAAAATGTATGTTTGAACTTCATATAAACCTCTTTCATTTTGTACAATTTTAAGATTCTGCAGTGAAAATACTTTACTACTAACAGTTGTTAAAACTCCGTAGGACCATGAACATTTAGAATTTTGAGCGATTCGCGTTTTTCTGAATCGGAGATGAGAACTGTAAATACTTTTTTCTCGAAATCGGTCGTGGGCTTAAAATGCCGGAAATTTATTGGAGTATGTTCTACAGAAGGCAGGCCCTACTTCCAACAAGACTTCGGATAATCCCTGACGTACTGAATCCTGTGGGGTTTTCAATCTCGAAAATCCCATATCTTCTATAGCCGGATTTTTATTAGAAGCGCTCACATTCGCCTGACTATTTGATCAGAGGTAACTGCAGGCTCAATATAAATTAGATATCTGGAGGCTCAATATTAATTAGAGACCCGACGTTCTACCTCAATTCAGATATACTTTGAAGTTTGTCCGTCTATCCTTTTCGAAATTCCACACCTCACATCTCACACCACCACTGTAGCCAAGATGACCACAAGCACCTATGCCATCTTTGGTGCATTAAATGGGTAAATGGGTTCACTTTGCAAACACTCTCTGCAAACATTCAACCGGCTCGTGAATAACCCAAATTCATCAGGATTAAAAAGTTATAGGCTATCGAGCTCTGTTACGCCTGGTTTTTTTTGTTTTTTGTAGAGGAGATGAGAATGCATTTCTGCACTGAGTGTGGGACTCGACCTAAAAACGGTAATACCCACTAAACTCACTTCCTCTTCCCGCCAACCCACGTCCTCGGAACCGCTTTCGCATTACTTCAAGGACATGGGGTCAGGCCATTAAGTCGTGCTTCGACTTCCATCGTGTTCAGCCAGCTTGGCATTCCAACTATCCTCACCCAACCAAGATGCACGCATCGTTCTCAGTGGTGTGGGGATACCACAACCCGGGCTCGTCGGCCTTCGGCATCTTGGCTGGGTGTAATCATCTATTTGCGTCGTTCATCCGGCTTCTTCATAGAGACGGCCTACCTGAACACCGCGCACCGCACTGTCCCCGGCAGATGGTCGGTCCGGGGTTTCTCTTCTTTAGCGGCGCAGAGGTAGCACTGCGGTGTACTTTCGCACACCGCAGCCCTATGGCCCTCTTGGCCGCACCTCCAGCAGGCCTGAGTCCGGTCTGGACCCTGCCGCTATATGGCCAAAGCCCAGGCAGCGGAAACACCTTACAGACTCCGTCTTCTTCCGCACACGACAGGACGCCCACGCCACTTTGAGGTGGCCGCCAGATCCTCTTTCATTCCGACAAACCCTCAGATTACCTCTGAAGGCCTTCTTCGTCAACCTCACCTTCGACTCTCCAGCTGCTGCTTTTCCGAAATGTTTTCGGACCGCAGCCTCCGCATCTTCCTCATCTGTGATCAAGTCGAGGTCCAGGACCTCGACTTCGATGCGGGGAACGAGCTCACGCACGTTCCCCCTATTTCCCACAACATCCTTGATGGCCTGACACCCCTGATTTTTACACCAAGGGTGTCCAGCTTCACCTCTTGTTTGAGGTTTCCGAGAACTTCCGCATAGCTCGAACCCTCGGCCGGTCTTTTCAGGACCGCCTCGGGTCGGGCTCTCTTCTGCTTCTCCTTCTTCATGGGTGCGGGTGTAGAAGTGATCCCTTTCACATCCTCGCCCTTCAGAGTCGAGGATGCCCCAATGGTATTGTGGGTCCTCGGCTTCTTGGCCTCCAATGTATTTTGTCGCATCCCTGTACTCAGCGTCAATGTGTTTAATATGGTACGCCAGCCGCATCGCTAAATGCTCCGCCTTTGCCAGTCCATCCCTAATTGGCATGAACATGTTTCTTTTCGTATTACAAAAATCCCGCATCTCCTGCAGCACATGTTTGAGGTCTTCAATATATTTTTAGTGCTCCTCCACCCTCTCGTTCGCATCCATTACCTCCTGTCTGGCAAAGGTCTTTTGACTCATGTCAAACTCCTCCGCGACGTCCAGCTCTCCTTCCAACTCCTCACATATGGGGTAAAATTTCCCAAGTTTCCCCGCCTAAAATTTTGTTGTCGCCTATCTTATTCAAACTCCGCCAGATTGTAGTGCTAGTGGACCTATTTATATTCTGTAAAGGGGGCATATCCAGTATAAAGGGTTGTCAAGATACAGGGGCCCGAATTTTCGACGATTCACCCCGACTGCTAACCTTCAATTGTACATAACTCCTGTTACGGTTATCCAATTTTACTTTTTTATGCGGGTTTTAAAAAGCTATTTTAACAAGGTTTACAACAAAGATAACTAATGAACAATAAAAAAATTATTTCACCTTGATTTTTCATTTTAAAAAACATTTTTTTGATTTTCTCCCAATGCGGCATTTTTGATATTTTCTTAGTTAGGCTAGAAAAAAAGCTTGATTTTTTCTCTTGAAAAACACCCCAGAACGAAAATGGGATGGAAAGTATTGGTTGAGTTGTAGAAGGTCATAAGAGCGCGGGTGCCCCGCGCCAACGAGCCACGGCGCTATTAGGCGTGCTGTAGGGACTCAGTTGTTCTAATAATTGATAAAAATGATTTTTCAGTTGACGTGTAACGAAGATTTCATTTTATCCTTACTTTAATGTAGCTGGAGAACGATTTACATATTTTCTTAATTAAAATTTTCAAATGGTTCCATTGTAGGAAAACGATAGTTAATAATAAAATCATTAACGATTTTGGTGGATGGTTCTGCTTATCTGTCACATTTCGAGATGGTTTTTAATAAGTCGTCTTGCTTGCCACGTTTTGGTGAGTTTTTTTGGTGTTAATCTCTTTGCCTTTAACAATTTTTTTTTGAGTCTCCTTGCCTTTCACATTTCGGGTGCTTTTTTTATGTGAGTCCCCTTGGCTATCACGTTTTGGGATGCTTTTTTATGTGAGTCCCCTTGCCTCTCACTATTTGGGGTGCTTTTTTATGTGAGTCCCCTTGCCTCTCACGTTTTAGGGTGCTTTTTTAATGTGAGTCCCGTTGCCTCTCATGTTTTGAGGTGCTTTTTGGTGTGAGTCCCCTTGCCTCTCACTGTGTTACTTGAAAAGTGAATTTTTATTCAGATTAACGTTCACTTTGCTCTTCTTTTCGCGATCTCTTTGCGATTTTTCTCTTCGGGAAAATGTCATACTGCGGAGATGACGAATACTTCTTCAAAATTAGAGTCGATTCTGAAGAGGTTACAAAGTAATGGTATTTTTGTGTGCCCGGCACATTCTTTGCAGAGTCGAAACGAGTTTTAAGGTTTTCAGCAGGGGCGGCATGATTTTCTTTGGAAATGAAAAATATTACCGTTTCAGGCAAGTTTTTTTTAGCCCATTGATATAGAGCGTCAGCAGTCAAAATCTGATTCTGAGACGACGCCTGGAGACTTGCACGTGCGGCGAGTCTTTTCAAATTGCCCCCAATTCCATCACATGGTCCTTTTCCATGTGCAGTCGCGTGAAAGTACTTATTTTTAAAATGTTGTGCTGCACCATCGGTAAAGTAAATAATTTTTTTTTGTTTGAAATTTTCTTTTAGGTATTTGGTTATAACTTTCTGAAATTCGGAAACAGATATTGTGTCGTGATTTAGGTTGTCGAATAAAAGAGCTAGATTGCGATGTTTTAATTCATTACCCTCTTTGTAATAGACGAGAGTTGTAAAGATCGTGACCTGATTTTTGTTACGTGTAAGCAGAAACATAATTTTTATCAATTATTAGAACCACTGAGTCACTACAGCACGCCTAGTAGCGCCGCGGCTCGTTGGCGCGGAGCACCCGCGCTCTTATGACCTTCTAAAACTCAACCAATACTTTCTATCCCATTTTCGTTTTTGGGTGTTTTCACGAGAAAAAATGAAGCTTTCTTTTAAAATAAAAAATCAAGGTGAAATAATTTTTTTATTGTTCATTGGTTATTTTTGTTGTAAGCCTTGTTAAAATACCTTTCTAAAACCCGCATGAAAAAGTTAAATTGGATAACTGTAACAGGAGTTATGTGTAATTGAAGGTTAGCAGTCAGGAGGAATCGTCGAAAATTCGGGCCCCTGTATCTTGACAACCCGTTATACTAGGTGCGCCCCCTTTACAGAATATAAGAAGGTCTACTAGCACTACAATCTGACGGAGTTTGAATAAGATAGGCGACAACAAAATTTCAGGCGGGGACACTTGGGAAATTTTACCCCAAATGCTTCTCTTTATATTTACTTTATTCTCCATTTTATTCCCACGAGTAGCTAGGGAAATAAAGGTCCACCCCCGCAGAGCCCCGCATGCGAGGGTAAGGTCTGCATACTCTAGAAGGCGACCTGGCATCCTAGAGACACCGTTTGGAACACCACACCCCTGGTGCCACGCAGCCTTCGGCACGGTGGATTAACGCCTTGACTTGGAGGTTTTTCATTCGGGACCATCCTTGGACCCTTGCCTGCGACTGCTTATTGAGTAGTGTAACCGTATTCAGCAGAACCCATCGGTACAGGACCGCAACAGGAAGCAGTCGTAGTTTTTTCTCGGTGTGTCCTTCACCCAGTCTGTTTGGTCCGCGAGGCCTATTTTATTTCAGCCATGCCCTCTGTTTCCAGCAGCATACTACTTACTAGAGGCACACCAAGTCAAACCTCAACGATCGGGAAGATAGATACATAGTGAGGGCAGCACCTGCCGGACACGGGTTGTTACGGGAGCCGTGAGAAGCAAGGTAGGCGAAGCTACGCAGGAGGGCGTTAGCTGCGTGTTGGCCATCGATGCAGTAACGTGGAGCAAAGGCTCATTCCTTGGACGAGTCAATATTAGTGAATCTTAAGCCAGGCTTGGCTTTTAAGAAGAAGCCACTGATTTGGAGACTTCAGAATCAAGGTGGGCGCCATTGAAGATTTTCATGCCGGAATTAAGAGTAAAATACGAGTTTCATTTCCTTGCTTTTTGGTTTCGTAAGCAATTTTTTGGTCAGATATAGTTTTAGGCTTATTGGTGTTGTTTCTTAAGGGATATGGCCACAGCAGAATTTTCAAAAAATTGATTTTTTTGGGCCTGAAACGATCCTTTAACATCATAGAAATAAGATACTATTCGATTTACAGCAAAATTTTTTTTTTTTCACCAATTTTAAACGTATAACGTGAGGCTGTGTGTGACGTGCTCGTAGAGTGCTATGCTATAGACTGGCTATACGCAGAAATATAACCTCTATTGAAGGCATGAAAAACGAAATTTGGGCCACTCTTTATCACAAGCTTTCCACCGATAAGAAGCCATAGCATGAAAAATGCCCATTCGGTGCCAAATCTTGGTATACGTGGCAACAAGAGAAGGCAGCAAATACAACTTTAAACGAATTTTTCTCAAAACAGCTTTTTTCAAATCGGCTTGACAAATAACTTAAACAATTTTTATCCGATCGACTTCAAATTTGAACCACATCATTATAACTGCATTTTGCAGAGAAGTACGTACGGAATTTTCGATCAATTTAAAACTTTTTATTTTATGAGTTGCTAGCTGTCAAGCCGCGGAGCCCCTAAAAAATGCTTCGAAAAAGACTTAACAGAAGTCGGCCAATTTGTTTCAAAAAAACTATATGAATATTTTGATTCTTTGATATTGGAGCTTCATTTACATATAATTAGTTTTGAAAATAAATTAAGTTTTCATAAAAAAAAAAAAATTGATTAGCATTTCGAACTCGAAAGTTCATTGCCTCACTACCCGATTCGGGTAGTGTTTCTAGTTGGATAAATACTACCAGTGTGGGTCCACCACACCCACGACGGGTCAACAACACGCAGTATCCCCGAACGGTCACCCATCCAAGTACTAACCGCGCCCAACACTGCTTAACTTCAGTGATCTAACGGGAACTGGTGTTTTCAGCGTGGTATCGCCGTTTTTAATTAAGTTTTCATACAAAAAAAAAAATTGGTGAATATACCCATGATTTCGCTCCAGCTACTGTGGCCATACCCCTTAAGAAATTATTATTGAGATTGCTTTTCTCGTAATTTAAAGCTTCTGAACTAACGCTAAGTTATGAAGTTTTCAAGTCACGCCGTTCAGGCAGAAATAAAACGAAGCTTAAGTAGACAAGCACTTTGTTGTATATGTAAACTTGACCTAATTTTTAATAAACATCGTTTATATTTAATTTTTTTTTTTAAACTGGCATCTATAAAGTTTCTCGCCCCATAAAATCCCTCCATCCCTGAGCTAGGGAATCAAGCTAGGGAATCAAGCTGCTATGTGCGTTAGTCACCGCTTTGCGTGTCACATAGCTAAGAAAAGTGTTACAAATTCTTGAAAATTTCCTACAAAATTCTTAGTATACGTATCAAATTTTGATGAAATACGTTTTTTTTATAGTGAAGAAATTAAAAAATACCCAATTTGAAAGCTTTAATTTTAAAGAGGGCACTTTGAAATGAGTGTTTTCCAGTTGATCCTTTCCTGTCTCTATTTGTCACGAAAATACGACAGGTGCGATTTTTTTTTTAAATTCGGGCTGAAAAATGTTGAGGACATTTTCTGCCCCTCCTTAAGAATATGCCAAAATGTATTTTAAAAGAGTATATCCTTATTACAAACGGGATAAAAACCATAATTTAAACCAACGATTTGCCAAAAAAGACAATTCTGTAAAATATTCAGAGATCCCCGACGAAAAAGCTTAATCATTCACTTCGTCAGATTAATTAAGTCTATTATACCTAATATGGGCCATGCCTAAATTAGGTGAAGTCTTTTGGGTGGGAGCTAAGTCAAGCATTTTTCTATTTTTAATTTGAAAATTCATTTCTTTTTGCAGAAATTTCATATTTTTTCGTTAAAAATACAACTGCCTGGTTAAAAATTAATCTGTTTCGGCTGAAAATGAACCTCACTATCTGAACTGGCAGGGCTGACAGGTCAACTGTGGCGTTGTAACTTCCAAAAATTTAAAACTTTTGTCATAACGCCTACACAGACGCAACCCTACCTACTTTGAGGAAAACCTAGATACAGTTAATGATATATATATATA